>JAXIVJ010007755.1:0-59073 GCA_036785665.1 Chirona hameri
AAATCTTGCCACTTTTCTTCCGAACTCAATCTTCTCCGAACGGTCCATCGCATGGTGACCATAATGCATCGCCAACGGCAAAACGACTGTATTGATTCAGCTTTATTGACAAATCGCACAGATGTGGCACAATCAGAGGCGCTGATACGATGAAGGTGGCGCTTCCATCTTCAACTAGGGTAACGGTTTCCAGAGCATCTTCTGGAAAAAAGGTTGATACAGTATTCAGGACATGGACAGGGCGACAGGGGACATATCCACAGGGCGACAGGGTGACAGGGCGACAGGGCGACAGGGCGACAGGGGCGACAGGGCGACAGGGTGACAGGGCGACAGGGGACATATCCACAGGGCGACAAGGGCGACAGGGCGACAGGGCGACAGGGCGACATATCCACAGGGCGACAGGGCGACAGGGCGACAGGGCGACAGGGCGACAGGGCGACAGGGCGACAGGGCGACAGGGCGACAGGGCGACAGGGTGACAGGGCGACAGGGCGACAGGGGACATATCCACAGGGCGACAGGGCGACAGGGCGACAGGGCGACAGGGCGACAGGGCGACAGGGCGACAGGGCGACAGGGCGACAGGGCGACAGGGCGACAGGGCGACATATCCACAGGGCGACAGGGCGACAGGGCGACAGGGCGACAGGGCGACAGGGCGACAGGGCGACAGGGCGACAGGGCGATAGGGCGACAGTGCGACAGGGCGACAGGGGACATATCCACAGGGTGACAGGGCGACAGGGCGACAGGGGACATAGCGACAGGGCGACAGGGCGACAGGGCGACAGGGCGACAGGGCGACAGGGGACATATCCACAGGGTGACAGGGCGACAGGGCGACAGGGCGACAGGGCGACAGGGCGACAGGGCGACATAGCGACAGGGCGACAGGGCGACAGGGCGACAGGGCGACAGGGCGACAGGGCGACAGGGCGACAGGGCGACAGGGCGACAGGGCGACAGGGTGACAGGGCGACAGGGGACATATCCACAGGGCGACATAGCGACAGGGCGACAGGGCGACAGGGCGACAGGGCGACAGGGCGACAGGGCGACAGGGCGACAGGGCGACAGGGGACATATCCACAGGGCGACATAGCGACAGGGCGACAGGGCGACAGGGCGACAGGGCGACAGGGCGACAGGGCGACAGGGCGACAGGGCGACAGGGCGACAGGGCGACAGGGCGACAGGGTGACAGGGCAACAGGGCGACAGGGCGACAGGGCGACAGGGCGACAGGGTGACAGGGCGACAGGGCGACAGGGCGACAGGGCGACAGGGCGACAGGGCGACAGGGCGACAGGGCGACAGGGCGACAGGGCGACAGGGCGACAGGGCGACAGGGCGACAGGGCGACAGGAGACATAGCGACAGGGCGACAGGGCGACAGGGCGACAGGGCGACAGGGCGACAGGGGACATATCCACAGGGTGACAGGGCGACAGGGCGACAGGGCGACAGGGCGAAAGGGCGACAGGGCGACAGGGCGACATAGCGACAGGGCGACAGGGCGACAGGGCGACAGGGCGACAGGGCGACAGGGCGACAGGGCGACAGGGCGACAGGGGACATATCCACAGGGCGACATAGCGACAGGGCGACAGGGCGACAGGGCGACAGGGCGACAGGGCGACATGGCGACAGGGCGACAGGGCGACAGGGGACATATCCACAGGGTGACAGGGCGACAGGGCGACAGGGCGGCAGGGCGACAGGGCGACAGGGCGACAGGGGACATATCCACAGGGTGACAGGGCGACAGGGCGACAGGGCGACAGGGCGACAGGGCGACAGGGCGACAGGGCGACAGGGCGACAGGGCGACAGGGCGACAGGGCGACAGGGCGACAGGGCGACAGGGCGACAGGGCGACAGGGCGACAGGGCGACAGGGCGACAGGGCGACAGGGCGACAGGGCGACAGGGCGACAGGGCTACAGGGCGACAGGGCGAAAGGGCGACAGGGCAACAGGGCGACAGGGCGACAGGGCGACTGGGCGACAGGGCGACAGGGCGACAGGGCGACAGGGCGACAGGGCGACAGGGCGACAGGGCGACAGGGCGACAGGGCGACAGGGCGACAGGGCGACAGGGCGACATATCCACAGGGCGACAGGGCGACAGGGCGACAGGGCGACAGGGCGACAGGGCGACAGGGCGACAGGGGACATATCCACAGGGCGACAGGGCGACAGGGCGACAGCGCGACAGAGCGACAGGGCGACAGGGCGACAGGGCGACAGGGCGACAGGGCGACAGGGCGACAGGGCGACAGGGCGACAGGGCGACATATCCACAGGGCGACAGGGCGACAGGGCGACAGGGCGACAGGGCGACAGGGCGACAGGGCGACAGGGCGACAGGGCGACAGGGCGACATATCCACAGGGCGACAGGGCGACAGGGCGACAGGGCGACAGGGCGACAGGGCGACAGGGCGCCAGGGCGACAGGGCGCCAGGGCGCCAGGGCGACAGGGCGACAGGGCGACAGGGCGACAGGGCGACAGGGCGACAGGGCGCCAGGGCGCCAGGGCGACAGGGCGACAGGGCGACAGGGCGACAGGGCGACAGGGCGACAGGGCGACAGGGCGACAGGGCGACAGGGCGATAGGGCGACAGGGCGACAGGGCGACAGGGCGACAGGGCGACAGGGCGACATAGCGACAGGGCGACAGGGCGACAGGGCGACAGGGCGACAGGGCGACAGGGCGACAGGGCGACAGGGGACATATCCACAGGGCGACAGGGCGACAGGGCGACAGGGCGACAGGGCGACAGGGTGACAGGGCGACAGGGCGACAGGGCGACAGGGCGACAGGGGACAAATCCACAGGGCGACAGGGCGACAGGGCGACAGGGCGACAGGGGACATATCCACAGGGCGACAGGGCGACAGGGCGACAGGGCGACAGGGCGACAGGGCGACAGGGGACATAGCGACAGGGCGACAGGGCGACAGGGCGACATATCCACAGGGCGACAGGGCGCCAGGGCGCCAGGGCGCCAGGGCGCCAGGGCGCCAGGGCGACAGGGCGACAGGGCGACAGGGCGACAGGGCGACAGGGCGACAGGGCGACAGGGCGACAGGGCGACAGGGCGACAGGGCGACAGGGCGACAGGGCGACATAGCGACAGGGCGACAGGGCGACAGGGCGACAGGGCGACAGGGCGACAGGGCGACAGGGCGACAGGGCGACAGGGCGACAGGGCGACAGGGCGACAGGGCGACAGGGCGACAGGGCGACAGGGCGACAGGGGACATATCCACAGGGCGACAGGGCGACAGGGCGACAGGGCGACAGGGCGACAGGGTGACAGGGCGACAGGGCGACAGGGCGACAGGGCGACAGGGCGACAGGGCGACAGGGCGACAGGGCGACAGGGCGACAGGGCGACAGGGGACATATCCACAGGGCGACAGGGCGACAGGGCGACAGGGCGACAGGGGACATATCCACAGGGCGACAGGGCGACAGGGCGACAGGGCGACAGGGCGACAGGGCGACAGGGCGACAGGGGACATATCCACAGGGCGACAGGGCGACAGGGCGACAGGGCGACAGGGGACATATCCACAGGGCGACAGGGCGACAGGGCGACAGGGCGACAGGGCGACAGGGTGACAGGGGACATAGTGACAGGGCGACAGGGCGACAGGGCGACAGGGCGACAGGGCGACAGGGCGACAGGGCGACAGGGCGACAGGGCGACAGGGCGACAGGGGACATATCCACAGGGCGACAGGGCGACAGGGCGACAGGGCGACAGGGGACATATCCACAGGGCGACAGGGCGACAGGGCGACAGGGTGACAGGGCGACAGGGCGACAGGGCGACAGGGCGACAGGGTGACAGGGCGACAGGGCGACAGGGCGACAGGGCGACAGGGGACATATCCACAGGGCGACAGGGCGACAGGGCGACAGGGCGACAGGGCGACAGGGCGACAGGGCGACAGGGCGACAGGGCGACAGGGCGACAGGGCGACAGGATGACAGGGCGACAGGGCGACAGGGCGACAGGGCGACAGGGCGACAGGGCGACAGGGCGACAGGGCGACAGGGCGACAGGGCGACAGGGCGACAGGGCGACAGGGCGACAGGGCGACAGGGCGACAGGGCGACAGGGCGACAGGGCGACAGGGCGACAGGGCGACAGGGCGACAGGGCGACAGGGCGACAGGGCGACAGGGCGACAGGGCGACAGGGCGACAGGGCGACAGGGCGACAGGGCGACAGGGCGACAGGGCGACAGGGCGACAGGGCTACAGGGCTACAGGGCGACAGGGCGACAGGGCGACAGGGCGACAGGGCGACAGGGCGACAGGGCGACAGGGCGACAGGGCGACAGGGCGACAGGGCGACAGGGCGACAGGGCGACAGGGCGACAGGGCGACAGGGCGACAGGGCGACAGGGCGACAGGGCGACAGCGACAACATTCTGTACTGTTTCAATTATGTGGCCCCCCTTGGCTACAAGGGCCCCTCTGATCCCACTCCCCCCCCCCTGGTCGAAATCTTTTCTACGCCTCTGGTCATGCATGCTTGGATATGCAAGCTATTGCATACAATAATGACGGACTTGAGGCATTTATACGCAGGCTGCTTGTAGCGTGAACAACAGTTGTGAAGTGGCAGAACTAAGCGAGTTTCTGTCCGATTTTTGAAGTTTTAAGTGGTTGATAAACTTATCGCTGAAAGACTGGCATTGTAAACAATAGTCAGAGCTACTGTGCGTCGATTGTGTGTTTATATTTCAAGAAAGACGAGGGAAGAGTTCGCTCGTAGTTTGACAACAGTGGAGCTATTGAGAAGATTGACGCAAATGCTGGAACCTATTTTTTAGCATCTGTGTGTAGCTAATTTTGTTGGTGTTGAGGCTATATAATCTTGTGATTCTGGGTTCTCCATGTATTGGTGGATGGTTTATGGGTGTATCAATAAATACAGTTATGGTGAAAAGTGAAAACCTCTCGTGTCTTCCGTTTTGGAATTGGTTGAGTAGTGAGTTTCTGTCCGACCGAGATACACCTTCCAAATGATAAAGAGTCTAGCTGTCTGCTCTGATCGCACACAACTCAAATCTTGCCACTTTTCTTCCGAACTCAATCTTCCGAACGGTCCATCGCATGGTGACCATAATGCATCGCCAACGGCAAAACGGCTTTATTGATTTCAGCTTTATTGACAAATCGCACAAATGTGGCACAATCAGAGGCGGATCCAGGAGCGGGGGGGGGGGGGGCAAAATGGGCAATTGCCCCCCCGCCCCCCCACGAAAAGTCGAGGGGCAAAAGTATGCTTTTGCTCCCCCCCCACAAGTTGGAGTAAAAGTTGCAATTTGTATATTTCCAAAATCAACCGGGACAGTGATACCAGTTGTGGTACGAAGAGTTTCATGCCAAATCCTTCGTCGAATATTTTACACAAATGCATTCATATATACTTTCGCTGAAGATAACGTTTTAGCTCTGGTTGTATTTCGTATTTTCATAAAGATATTCCTAGCCTATATGTCCAGTGAGATATTCAGTTTTGTTAAACGTTCTAATGATCATCGTTTTCACCTTCGAGCATCTGAATCACTTTACGACTCTTGGTGACGACGTGGCAGTAAGTGACATCCAGATCGCGGAGAGGCTCATATTCGTGATGGTAGCGTAGCTCCATGAATGTGTTACAAGTCCGTCGTATTTGGATAATTTAGTGACTAAGCACTTTAAATTATCGTACGAACGCTAATGGAGCGTGATAGCCGAGTGGTTAAGACGTCTGGCTCTCACGTGTTTCGAACCCCGGTAGAGCTATGGCCCCTGGACGCTAATATCACCAATGTGTTCGCTGGCGAGTCCATAACAGTTGGCGACCAAGTGGGTCGTCAATTCTTTTATAAAGAAGGAAAAGGATCGTACGAACGCTAAATGTATAACCGTATTTTCTGGAGGTGAGGTGAGCGACAGAGCGACAGAGCGACAGCGGCACTGATTCTACTCTAAAGTTCAGTGCCCACCTAGACTGATTGGAATGGTGAAAGTATAGCGCCATCATGGTCCAGTGTTTATCTTGCTGGTTAATAAATTAATTTGCGGAAAATACATGAATAACTCTGATTCATACTTCTAATGTTTTACTTGTAAAATATTTACCTTATTTCCATTATATTTATATGGAAGACAATCAAGCAAGCTTTTTAATGAAACAAATATATGACACTTTTTATTTATAAGATGGTTGTGCTTGCCATAATGAAGAAATTAATATAGATTGGGATGATCAATGACATGACAATATTGATTGATTTTATATAAACAATGGCCGGAACTACAGAATCGAGCTTTCGTTTTTACAACATCCTCAAGATCTTGAATCATGTTATCACAGGCGATTCTTGATGACCCAGGAGCGTTTTGTTCAATGACCCTTACAGGGTCAGCCGAGGTCATCTGAGGTTATCCACTATTTGTATTAACAACTCTCGACAGAATCAATATAAGTTCATGCACAATTTCAGATCAAGCAACGCGTCTCGACGAACCAAACACAATGGTGAAAACTCCATCGATCTACCTTCATTTGACAACAAGTTATTAAGAAAAACCACGCGTGACATCGGGTTCACGTTAGTTGACCTCGTAGGGATCAGGCAACAAAATGTGACATGGGTCTTTGCATTTTGCACAAGAATGGCGGAGCTGGGGAAAACTGGTCAAATTAAGCCATGTTCTGTGGATTTGTACGCATTTTCATTTTCCCCGTTCACTTGCAATGGGGAGGTCAAGAAAGCGCCTTGACCTTAGGTCACCGATATAAACAATCGCAAGATGTACGGATTGCAGGTACATGGCCTAATTGCATTATGTGACTTCTCGGTCAATATCTCGGCTTTGGTATGGCCACAAACTTGCAAGAACTTGTTTGGAGGTGGGGTCACTTAACGTGACCTGTTGACCTGAGCATAGATGACCCGAGGTCAAACATTGCATACAATGTGGGTAGTTGATTCCCAAACAGCTATGCCGAATTTGGCGGCGCTGTGCGTCACCGTTTTTATACTATTCACGAAAAACGGGTTGGCGGATATCCTCCCCCACCCCCCGCGGTGGGCGTCTTAAATGTTCCTGGAAAGCCGTTCTATATATCCATAGATCGAGTATTTCTTGCGTAAAATCGAATATGTATTGGTTTACCGCTACTGTTCTTGCTGGGGCTCAGTGTTTCTGTTGGGATGCTGCTAACATTGTTGGTACTTTGTGTGTTTTCAGAGGACTCTGCTGTGGACGCCTTTGTGTGGACCTGTGCCGCCTGGTTGGCGAGGGCGCCCGGCAGGCACGACTAGTGGCTTCCAAGGAGGGGCTACCTCGTTGAGGTGGAGAAGCTGACGGTGGTTCAGGTGGACAGCCTGGCGGCGGCGTGCGGCGGTCCTGGCGTGGGCCGTCACGCATACAGTGTTTGCCCAGAATGTGGGCAGTGGAGAGCGGCGCGCGGCAAACGTGTTCATCCAGCGCTTCGTCCTGATATGTGAAGGACTCCTGCGCTGTGCCGTGCCCATACCTGGTTCTCGCCAAGCGGCTGGGGTCGGGGGTAAGAGCAAGGTCTGAAGGTCAGAAGGTCATTTGCGTGGGCGGCACTAATCGACGGTTGTCAGGAAGAAGTTGTGTGGTGTGTGTGTGTGTGGGTAGGGGGGGGGGGGGGCAGGGACGGCTTCGTTGAAGGTATAGCATAGGGTGCGTATGGAATAGTGCGCAACCAGTCGTTGGGAGTTGTGATAATAACTTAAGTGTGATAACTTCTGATTTACTAAGCGAGGTGGACGAGCAGCGCGGGCAGGAACGGAGCTAAATATATGGCATACTCTGGAACGTTCTCGGAAACCATGCAGAGCACGATTTTCAAGAGGTTTTAAAGGGTCTCGAGATATGCCAAGTTTCTAGTGTACGGATTTGTCTTTGTGGAGAATGCCTCGCAATCTACATGGTCTAATGAGGTAGGTCGTTGAGACAATCGAGCGTTCTCAGCGGAGATAATTTGGCTTGACTCCGAGAACCTGTGACAGAAATATCCGTGTCAAATCCTCTCCAAACATGTGGCTCTCAGTAAAAACCAGACCGACGTCGAAGAACAGGAGAGGGTACGGGACGGATCAGGACATATCACATCGCACATCACAGAGCTCAAAGCAGGACACAGGAATGCACAGACCGGAATATCCAGACACAATTATGGACAATATTCAGCCCGGTGAAACAGATTGATCAGTACAGATTAGACAGGTTCCAAGAAGAGCATAGGGCAAATAACCCAGTAGGGCACAAAGCGTGACACAGGGCACCACATAAACACAAGTTTCACTGGCTCCGAGTGGCCAAGGCCCTGACTGCGAACTGTCAAGACACAGAATGGTAGGACAGCGCCTCGCGCATGTTATTCCGTTTCGCTTCTTTTCATTCATTACGACATGGCATCAAGGTCACGTCCATGCAAACATGCATTAACACCGTTAAAGGAAATAGTTCACCTTGGAATTTTTTACCCAACACGATTTGATTATATTTTTTAATATAATTTCTTTTTATATTGTCAAAAATGACCTTATATCGCGCCGATTCAGGACAGAAGGCCGTACATTTTTATTGTTTATCAAAACTATATGCATACTCTCTGAGTCAGAGTCCTGACGTCACGCGAATGTACGAAATGGTTCAGCCAATCAGATTCGAAAGTAGTCGCGTAAAGATAGACTCGCATTGGAGATGTGCCAACCGGCGGCCGGCGATCGCTTGCTAGCACCAGCTGCAAGCTGATTGGCTGATGGTATAGCCTCTACCCGGGCTAGAACCAGTACAACATTCTTTCGCCAGCACTGCATTCCTTCGCCAAAAACTAAAATATATTCGGCTGGAGAGTCTTTTCAGTCAAGAAAACTTGCAGATAGGGGTTTCCCAACACGGGCTACAAAACTGCTATCTCAGTTTAAAACTAATATTGAAGGTGAACTATTTCCTTTAAGTCCACCCAAACCGCTTTTACTTATATATCTTTCGCAGTGGAATCGTATAGCGGTTGTTCCACGCAAGCTACATTTGTCCATATATTTGTTGCAGTGGCGTAGCTTCTCCATAAAAGTTGGGGGGGGGGGGGGGCTGAGCTGGGAAAAATATCTTAAGGTACCATCAAAATCCACAAAACACAGATTTCTCCCCGGATTTGTCCCACTTCCTCGTTCAGGTGGGGGGGGGGGGGGGGGGGGGGGGCTCAACTGAATAGGATCCTACACCCTTGATTTGGTGTAATTAGCTGTAAATCCTTATTTCGCTCCATTTTTCGAACAGATAAGGGAACATTATCAAGGCCAAGCTCAGGCAACCGTACTCACAGATTGTGTCCACGTAGGAAGCATTTCACTCACCTTTTTTCCAGTGTCCCTATAAACCAATGCAATTTCTATAATTCCGAACGTCCACCTAAACGCGTTTACCTGATTTGATGTAAATTAGCTGTAAATCGGCCCGCCATTCTCCTTATTTCGCGCCATTTTTTTTTTCTCAACAGATAAGAAAACATTATCAAGGTCAAGCTCAGGCAACCGTACACACAGCGTTTGTCCACGTAGGCTGCATTTCTGTCACTTTTTCGAGTGTCCCTATAAACCAATGTAGTTTCTAATATTGTGAACGTCCACCTAAACGCGTTTAATTCTGTTGAGCCGAATGCAAGTCCACCGAAACCTCCCATGCTTCCGTTTATTGAGGGTCCACCAAGCAATAAATACAAGCATAACAGAAGTGAGAGACTAACACGTTGTAGGTGTGGTAGGGGTATACTTATCACCTCAGTGTCAAAGATGTAGAACCTCTTTGTAACGAGTCCACCAAAAACCCCGAACCCGCGACAGTCCACCCAAGCCGTTTTTGGGAAAATCGGTGTTCCGCTCATGATAGGCAACATGCTGGTTCTTACCATATTGCTCTCAGTTGCTTGGTTTGGTAGTTAACAAGGGGGGGGGGGGCTGTCGGCTCCCCCCGTAGGGCGAAGGTCAGAAACGGTCCCCATAGGGCGAGGGTTAAATCTTACACCCATTTTGTAGCCATGTCAGGTCAAAAGTTCACATTCAGGTCAAATAGTAGATGCCATGCTATTTTCGATTCCAGATTCGAGTTCCTCATCAAAAACTGGCCCGGATAAGCTACTTTTTTGTGTTGAAAAATAAATATTAATTTTGACCTAACATTTAGCCATGTCAGGTCAAAATTTCACCTTTAGCCCGCGAGTTACTGGGGTATATTTCATAACGCAACTTACTGGGGGGGGGGGGGGGGGGGGGCTATTTTTTGCCCCTTCCCCTGGGATCTCCGGAATTACTGGACCGAATGTAATAATTCAAACGGCATTCGATAGCCCTGGAAAATATATCGAGGGAAACATAATATTGTTGACCTTGGGGTCACTGATGACGTCACAGGTCAGGTCAAGTACAAAATGTTTGCCCGTGTCAAAAGGTCTCGATAGATGGAATTGTCGCGCAAAATTGCGATATTAAACGCATAAGCTGTCGATAAATCGGTATGATTCGTGTGTCTGACACTTCTAAGTACCTTTCTAAGCTGTTTATGACCTTGGTTCAGGTCAATGTCATCCGAGGTCACGAGGTCGAACTGCAGATTACGGTTATTAGGCGTTGTAACACATGTTTATGGGTTTATTTTTTGTCTAGAACGCGAAAAATGACCTTAAAACATTGTGTGTTCCATATAAATAGAAGTAAAAAACAAAAATGGAAATGCGTTTTGTATGCATAGTAATGCTGTGAGAAGTGGTCGATTTGTTTCATTTAAAGGGCATAACTCAGTCATTTTTGAAGATATCGACTTTACATTTGGTACACATATTCATCCTATACGTCTCAATCACATATATTCCGTTTTTTGTGTGGATAACTCTGATTTTGTCTTGAAAATTTTGTTTTAAAAAAAATGGATTTCTCAAAATTTTGAATAGAAAGGTCAAAAATCCGAGATAGCAGTTTGATAGCCCTGTCTATTGTCAGTAATTTTATTTAAAACAACTGAGTTTATCTCAAACGTCGTACCTTTGAGAGTGTTTTCCGAAAACCATTATTTGGCAACAAAAACCGAAGAACATGACGTCACTCTGACGTCATTTGACGTTGACCTATCATAGCCTCATATTTTTCCTTTTGCGAACATGTGTAGAATTAATGTGACAGAAGGTACTGCAAGTTTGGTGACGATACCGATGTTAGTTTAGGAGTTATTTTACAATAACGGGAGTGGGGGTGGCAAAAAATAGCCCCCCCAGTAAGTCGCGGGTTAAGTCAAATAGTTGATACCGTGCTATTTTCGATTCCAGATTCGAATACCTCATGAAAAGAATGATCCAGATAGGTTGTTTTTGCAATGACACAAAAACACTGATTTTGGGCTGGTTTTGGCCGCAAAACGGGTCCAAAGTCCGAAACCCTGTCATATCCACTTGCCTCAGCCCATGCTGTCGTGTCCGCTATTGTTTATATATACCGCTGCCCCTGATTCAGGAATGTAAGATAAATGTGTATTTCGTATTGCGAATAACTTACACCTTGATGGTTTGTTCTCTTTTAACTAAACTTAACTAAAGAATCCGTACGTACAGTCATGATATCTACTCCTAAATGATGTCATCCACGAACTGCAATGCAATGTATGTTGGTTAGTACTGAGTTGTAAGGAAGGTGTAAGTGATGTCTGCATATTCTGCCTATTTAGACACTGCATTCAGAACGCATCATGTGCATGAGTACCTTCTCTCACATCTATGTTTAAAGTAATTTTGTTGAACCATGTGCAAGCTCTTTATTGACAAATGTTTGATAGAGTGAAGTGTAAAATATATGTTTGAAAGAGGGATAAAAAAACAGCAACAGGACAAAACTGCCCAATGTGCCAATACCTTGAGGTAGGGTGGATGTAGGAAAATCAATAAGCATGAATTAAATTCATGGATACCTAATACCTACGGTATTGGTAGGGCAGGCGTCACACGAACTTCCATATGTAACCGATGAAATGTCTCTATTTCTCGCCGCGGAGAGTACAAATATCCCCCAGTAAGTCGCGGGTTAACCCGCGCCATTCCGATGATCGCAGCCACCTTCGCCGTGCCGGGGAGGGGGGTCGTCTGAACGTCCCCCTCCAACTCGGGCCCATAGGGTGAGAACAAAAATAAAAATATTCCGTAGCTCGTCAAAATTGGTGTCGAAATTATTTCGGCTATTTTTACCTCAATATGAACCTGAGCGAAAAAATAGCCGAAATAATTTCGACACCAATTCTGACGAGCTATCGCACCTTTTATTTTATTCTCGCCTATTCCCCAATAGAGCCGAGTTCGAGGGGGACGTTCAGACGCCAACCCCCCCCCCCCTTCCTCCCCGGCACGGCGAAGGTGGCACCGAGCACCGAAACGGCGCGGGTTAACCCGCCATTGACTGGGGGGGGGGGCGTTTTTCGCCCCCCCCCCCTAACGAACTTTCGCAACAGCTCAGAAACTGATGGCGCTATCGACGTGAAACTTCAGGTACCTTCTCCAACATCAATGATACGTCTTCTGTGCAAAAATGAATAAACTTCGACGAACATTTGCAGAAATATAGCGAATTTACTGACATCACTACACACGAGTTATATCGGATTTGTGCAAATTTTTAATTTTTGACTAAAAAAAAGAAGTTTCTCTTCTTTTTTTAGTAAAAAATTCAAAATGTGCACAAAATGTGCACAAAAAATAAACGATTAAAAAAAGGCATTCAAAATCTACATTTTCCAATATTTTCACAAAACCGGAAGATATGTAGAATAATTATATGTGGACAATACTCAAACCAAATTTTAAACCAATATCTTTATTTTTGACCGACTTATCGCTCCTTAAGTATGAGTAACTCGTGACGTCATATTTTGAATTTGCGTTTTTGGCTTTTAGTGACCAGATGCAAGCAAATAAATGCCAGCATTGTATTTCTGAGACAAAACTGGTCCGGACACATGCTTTGTTTATTTATATTTTCAATTTCAAATTTTGACCTTATATGGTGTCAGATTGTGAAAATGACGGCTACTATCGAATTATACGTGTAAAATGACCCATAAAACATGTGTTGAATGGCTTTCGTAGACTTGGGAGCTTTGGTGACCTGACCTTGACCTTGACCTTTGCTTACAATTTCACTTTTGCTTATGTGGGATATGTATTATACCTTTGAGAGCACTTTGTCGATAATAGTCGCAATCGGATTTGTGCACAATTTGTTTTTTTTTACTCCAAAAAATGCAAAATGCTTTGGATGGAAAGAATGGCCCAAAAACTCAAATATCTCAATTTTATCCTTCACCTGACCGTGACCTGACATGTGACCTTATTTTGAAAATTTCGTGTATGTGTTGGATGCGTCTCATTAGGAGCTTTCGATTGCCGCCTTGCGTGTATCGCTGCGGTTATTGGTTCGGAAGATAACCAGGGGGGGGGCGAAAAACGCCCCCCCCCCCCAGCCAATGGCGTTCGGCTGAGACCCCAGCCAATACCGGGTAAGTACCAAAGGTGGCGACTAAACACGTGTTCAGTCGCAGCTTGCGTCGCTATCAGTGTTTTGCAGCTCTTCTTCAGAATGGACATTTTCAAACCGTTTCAGAACATTCTCCCAAGCCCTTTTATCTTTCTGCATTTGAATGCCATCCTGGTTCCAAAGGCCAGTTAAAGGGAAGTGTCGACCTTAAAGGAAATAGTTCACCTACAACATTAGTTTTAAACTGAGATAGCAGTTTTGTAGCCCGTGTTGGGAAACCCCTATCTGCAAGTTTTCTTGACTAAAAAGACTTTCTAGCCGAATATATTTGATTTTTTGGCGAAGGAATGCGGTGCTGGCGAAAGAATGTTGTACTGGTTCTAGCCCGGGCAGAGGCTATACCATCAGCCAATCAGCTTG
This sequence comes from Chirona hameri, assembly GCA_036785665.1. Lineage (NCBI taxonomy): Eukaryota > Metazoa > Arthropoda > Thecostraca > Balanomorpha > Balanidae > Chirona > Chirona hameri. The sequence goes on from JAXIVJ010007755.1 coordinate 13,987, forward strand.
CAGCTGGTGCTAGCAAGCGAACGCCGGCCGCCGGTTGGCACATCTCCAATGCGAGTCTATCCTTACGCGACTACTTTCGAATCTGATTGGCTGAACCATTTTTTACATTTACGTGACGTCAGGACTCTGACTCAGAGAGTATGCATATAGTTTTGCTAAACAATACAAATTTACGACCTTATGTCCTGCATCGGCGCGATATAAGGCCATTTTTGACAATATAAAAAGAAATTGTATTAAAAATATAATCAAATCGTGTTTGGTAAACAATTTCCAAGGTGAACTATTTCCTTTAACATGGGGTTTTCAACTGATATAGAAGAATTGTAGCTTGGATATAGAAATCATACGATCCAATGTTCGTTTTTCTTAAAACTCTACCTCAACAGCTCTATAGCAGATTTTTTAACGAACCGCCAAGGTCCGCGTGTCGGACACTCGTGACCGTCACACTAGGCAGGACGGTAGTTTGTATGTGCCCAGGTCCCGAACGGAGATGGGCCGCCGGCGCTTCCTTAGCCGTGCGCCGCAGCAGTACAACCAGCTACCACCGGACTTGACACGGCTCCCGGTACCCGTGTTCAGCAGACACCTCAGGCGCCACCTGTGCCGGGACCTGGGCTGAGAACCTGTTCTGCCGGCGTTGAGCTTGTCTTCTTATATCTTATACGACAGGCATGTATGGAATGTGTGAGTGTGTGTGTTTGTGAGCATGTTTTGGACCACCCTCCTCGTATGTTTTATCTTTTTGACGAGAGGCCGTAAGAGCCACAAGTTTATTGTGGATGGTTTCAATATATGTCTATGTCTATGTCTATGTCTATATGCCAGCTGGCAGGTTTATACCAGATTGACTGGTGACGTCACAGCATTATAGCCCAAATATTTTATGTTAAAGTCAACCAATCTTGGCTCTATTTTGCCAAACTTGAGGGCCTTGGCGCCTTGGCGACTGCCGGCTGACCCGCAGTTTTGCCCCGCATGAGAATAGTGGTGTTTTGGCTAGCGTTTACACGGTGTGTACAATAAGTTTGACCAATCAGCGATGAGCTGGCTATAGCGAGCTCAACGGTGATTCGTCAAGCTCACTGTACACAGCACGGCTGGTGTTATTTAACACGGTTTATAATTTATGTGTTATTTGTCACAGTAGATAATGTACCATATCAAAGGAGAATCCGACCCAGAGCATGCTGTCCCTCTGCCAAGCCTGGCTCGGCACAGCGCTCTTCCTCCAGCACTTCAGCTGAGCCTGGCTGCGTAAAGGTAACAATGACCACACATTGTTAGTATCATATCATGCCTGATTCTGAAGCATCATGCTTTTACAAAACTGCATGCAAAATATGTGATCATATGTCACTAGTATGACTAGTATACCTCAATTTCATACAAATTAGGAATGAACAGGTATTGAATCTGGAATGTGAATTATACTACCTTTGTATACACTACTCAGCAGGTCACAAATGAAGCTTACATATATTTTTTTAGTATGCATAACAAATAACACAACATGCAACAAAGATCACTTACTCTGACTCAGCAATGGGATAATCTTGCCGAGAACAAACAAATAAATATTCAGTGGAAATCAACTCACCAAACAAATGCAGCGGAAGGCGTTTTCCGGCAATGACGGATGGCCCATCACGGGCAGCCGTGACGTCACGTAGCGTGATAATTGGTCTCGGGATTGATCTGCTTCCTTCATGTTTAAACTTCCAAAAAGTGTCTCTGGTTCCTACTTTGAAAGTGAATTTGTTCTTCAGCAAAGACTTGATGAAAATAACCGTTTTTTCCGTTCGTTGACACCGACAAAAAAAAAATGGAATCCATGTGAAGTCACAGAAGAAAGTGCTACCAGATGGCTTACCTGTTGTGCGTATTTTACGGTGTGCATTATAAAACTGGCGGCGCACATACAGCGGCACTGTTTACCTAATTCGGTTCACCATAAAATCGGGAGGTGTGACGCGTTTGTGACGTATATCTGTAAATGACGTCATGTTGTATATTGTATTTCATTAATATCTCACCAGTTCCCGGTTTTTATGAGAAATTAATTCAAAATCGTACAAAGAAGAGAAACATGTTCATATCTTTTTTCTGAGCTCGAAGATTTCCACTGGGCCGTCGCCGGGAAGTGGGAGGAGCTTGTGTGTGTGTGTGTGTCTGTGTGTGTGTGTGTGTGTGTGTGTGTGTGTGTGTGTGTGTGTGTGTGTGTGTGTGTGTGTGTGTGTGTGTGTGTGTGTGTGTGTGTGTGCGTGTGCGTGTGCGTGTGCGTGTGCGTGTGCGTGTGCGTGTGCGTGTGCGTGTGCGTGTGCGTGTGCGTGTGCGTGTGCGTGTGCGTGTGCGTGTGCGTGTGCGTGTGCGTGCGCGTGCGCGTGCGCGTGCGCGTGCGCGTGCGCGTGCGCGTGCGTGTGCGTGTGCGTGTGCGTGTGTGTGTGTGTGTGTGTGTGTGTGTGTGTGTGTGTGTGTGTGTGTGTGCGTGTGCGTGTGCGTGTGTGTGTGTGTGTGTGTGTGTGTGTGTGTGTGTGTGTGTGTGTGTGTGTGTGTGTGTGTGTGTGTGTGTGTGTGTGTGTGTGTGTGTGTGTGTGTGTGTGTGTGTGTGTGTGTGTGTGTGTGTGTGTGTGTGTGTGTGTGTGTGTGTGTGTGTGTGTGTGTGTGTGTGTGTGTGTGTGTGTGTGTGTGTGTGTGTGTGTGTGTGTGTGTGCGTGCGTGCGTGCGTGCGTGCGCGTGTGCGCGTGCGCGTGCGCGTGCGCGTGCGTGTGCGTGTGCGTGTGCGTGCGCGTGCGCGTGCGTGTGCGTGTGCGTGTGCGTGTGCGTGTGCGTGTGCGTGTGCGTGTGCGTGTGCGTGTGCGTGTGCGGGTGCGGGTGCGGGTGCGGGTGCGGGTGCGGGTGCGGGTGCGGGTGCGGGTGCGGGTGCGGGTGCGGGTGCGGGTGCGGGTGCGGGTGCGGGTGCGGGTGAGGGTGCGGGTGCGGGTGCGGGTGCGGGTGCGGGTGCGGGTGCGGGTGCGGGTGCGGGTGTGTGTGTGTGTGTGTGTGTGTGTGTGTGTGTGTGTGTGTGTGTGTGTGTGTGTGTGTGTGTGTGTGTGTGTGTGTGTGTGTGTGTGTGTGTGTGTGTGTGTGTGTGTGTGTGTGTGTGTGTTCAACGGAGCAAATTAACAGGTGCAGCCCAAACGGCCGGGCCGATTTAGACGCGGGTGGCACCGTTCGATACGGCAAAATGGCGGACAGATGATGGTACTATTTTCGGGTCAATCAATGGCATGTGGCATGTGCCAAGTGCCAAAAAGTAGGCGCCAACATTTTTTTTCTTTTTCGCCTCCTCAGGTCACACAGTTGGTGACACAGACTTGATACTCGCAAGTCACGTGCGTGATACAGCGGCCCAAAATCCGGTGTGGTCGCCGACCCCGAGGGGGGGGGGGGGGCAAAATACCCCCCCCCCCCCCAGGGAAGTGAAACCAAATTACGATTTTGAAGGAGCGGGCCTCCGCTGTCAGCTGGTGCCGGCCGGCCGTAGATACTGTGCGGCACAGCACTGAGGCACGCCGCCCAGTGGCGGCTTGTGGTGACGTCACAGTCTGAGGTCACCGCAACGGCCAATCAACGGCGGCCTGGCCGACTGGGGCCAAATTGCGGATTGACCCCAAGGCAATGCCCCGATCGCATTGCCGGCCTCTAGTAGCAGAATCTTTATCTGCGTACTGTTACTGTATTGTTTAATCTTTTTATAGCATTCGCTCGAATCTACCAAGGTCGACACTTCCCTTTAAGTGCTTAATCGTTGCCGCAGCAGCGTATATCCTCGTCAACCTCTTCATTAGATGTGAATACAATACGAGCACCTGGCGATAGCAAGACATCCTTTTATTCTCTTATTGACTCTCCAGCGTGCTTTAAGAGGCACAACTTATATTTTGCTCGCGTTTTAACAGCCATGTCATGACGACATAGCACCTGCACTATCAATTGTGACTTAACATCCTGCTAATCTTAGGTGCTGGAGCGATCCTTGGGCGCCGGCACCAGCCCCCCCCCCCTGGTGGCGACGCCCATGGCTGCCCCTGTTACCGTTATTATTATTGTTACTGTACTGTTTAACTTCATAAATCACTTGCTGCAACAATAAAGCACGGGATTAATTCATCACACCTCCGTTTGGAAGTTCCTTGTACCCGACTTCGTAAAGCAATGAGCAATAAGCCATACGCCTATAATAGAGGGACCATGTAATCTTTGAGGCCATTGCGCTACCTCTAAATATTAATATTTTTATAAATAATTTTACAGTTGATGTTTTTGTTAGTAACATCACATTTTGCGGGGGCATTCCAATACAAATTTAAAACTTCGAGAGAAAAATTGTCACCCTACTCGTACAGTGAGCTCCAAAGTGAGTACCGCGCGACCAGAGAGCGCCCGGCGACCTGAAGAGTAGTACGCCAGTCATTTCACTTTCAAATGTTTTCTCTGGGACCTGGTGCTCGCGAGTTTTTTTTAACATTGTTTGTACTCCTAAATTGAATGACATGTTTTTTATCTCTCTAAAACGCTATACAAGTAAGACACTAAGAAAACAAAATATTTGAGACGTTGCATGTATATTGTATATGCATGCGCGAAACGAATGTGATGCACACAAGTCACATTCGACTGAGATGGGCACACTCGAGAGTCGATACAGCACGTTACTGTCCCTCACCAACACAACTTAAACATAGCATAACGCGTCATATTGTGGCGTCACTGTTATCTACTTCGTGCGTCCCGTTTCAACATCATCTTATCCCCCACTGTCATTCTGAACCTTTCCGGTAACAATAGCATACTTATTGTCACAAGCATGCAAATGCTTCCAGATGTCATGGTGGATCATGGATGCGCTTGACGTAAATGTGACAGGTAACTAGGAAGAATATGGCTACCTCCAGTGAGCTCGAAAAAAAAACAGACAAAAGATGCAAGATGCAACGCAATCAGTAAACATATATAGCTTGTCAAGCATGTGTACTGTGTAGGGATCCCGGACCGGGATCCCTGATCAACAAGACTTCGCTACTTCACATCATCCAATTACGGATCCCAGGAGATCTCACGAGAAAGTTCAACAATGGAGCTTGAATTCCAGGGGATCTCCAAATGAAATTTAGCAACAGATTTATGATCCGTCCGGATATTGGACCCGACAAGATTCCGCCTTAAACTGATGTATGTAGCTCACTATTCTCTCCTCAGCTCCAGGATCACGTTGAAATCTTCTGGCTGCAGGAAGATACTGAACTCTTGAGCCTCCATCGACGGCTTCTTCGCCCCCTTCGGCAGCTGCAGGTGAAACTGCTGGAACAGACACGCCAGGAACGTGAAGAACTCGGTCCTCGCCATCGACTCGCCGAGACAGGCGCGCTTGCCGAGGCCGAACGGCATGAAGAAGTCGTCCTTCCTGAACCTCCCGTCATCCCCAAGGAAGCGCTCCGGCCGGAAGACCTCTGGGTCGCCCCAGTGCCCGCGGTCGTGGTGTGCCGAGTGCAGGTGGAGCAGGACGATGGAGCCCTGCGGGATCGTGTAACCGGCCAGGTGCGCTGGCCCGCTGCTGGTGAAGTGCGGGACGGCCAGGGGCACGAAGGAGCCGAAACGCCAGATCTCTGTCATCACAGCCTCCGTGTACGACAGGCGCGGGCGGTCCTCGTAGCTCGGCAAGTGGTCTTCTCCCACGACTGCATCCAGCTCCGCCTGCATCTTGGTCTGCACGTCTGGGAACAGCACCATCAGCAGCATCGCCCAGGTCAGGGAGGTGGACGTGGTCTCGCTCCCCGCGATGAAGAAATCAAGGCAGATCGTCTGGAGGTTCAGGTTGTCGAAGCCGCGTTCCGCTGCGCCCGGGCGCTGCGACTCGATGCAAAAGGCGTCGATGAAGTCGCGAGGGTTGTTCGGGTCCAGGGTCGCCTTGTGCTCGGCGAAGCAACGATCGAACATGGCGGACATCTCGGAGTGGAAGCGCTTAAGCGTGTTGAACCCTGACGCCTCCGGGGCGATGAAACGAGCCTGCGGGAAGAAACTGAGGATGTTCTGTGGACCTGAGATTTTGGTGAACTTGGTGACAATATTTTGCAGCGTTTGTCTGTTAGGGTCTTCGTACTCGAAGCGTTGGTCCGCTACCATTTTCCAGATGATGTTAAGCACACTCGTGTTGAAGAGGTTGTTGGCCTTCACCTCCTGGCCGACTCGCTTTTTCATGTGCTCTGCGAAGAGGGTGTACTCATCAGCGATCATGGTGTTCAGTAGGCTCTTGCCCAGCCCCAGGTCGCGGAGGTGCTTCAGCGCGAAGCGGCGATGCTCCTGCCACAGCGGACCTTCGTTGAAGAAGATGCCGGTCCGCTTCATGTCGGAGAGGTATAGTACCGGAAAGAGCTCGGGTCGGCCGACCAGCTCGGTCATGTTGCCGGTTTCCTTGATAAGGTCTCCTCCGAAGACGTGTATCAGGGGCTGGCCGAATGGACCCACAAAGCCGATGATGTCCGATTCGTGCTCGGTGCGCAGACGGCTGAGCTGCTTCAGAAAGCCGCTAGAAGTTGTTTTGAGCATGTCGATCAAGTTGCCGAAGATCAGGAAAGTCGGAGGACCTGTGAGAGAATGAATATTGTTATAAAGTGGGTAGTCGCGTGATCCATCCATCATGTGGCCATGAAAATATCGGTCAATGATTGCTAAATTTCCACATAAGGTATGTTGGTTGTTAATTCTTGGCCTAGTACTTATAGGCGTCGTGATCTACGGAGTGATCGAATCTGTCCCTTCGATAGAACAGATTCTCCGAAATTCTTACCTTCCCGTTTCACACCCAACGATCATATTGGCCGGCCATTCGAAACCCCAATCAGTCGTTTCAAGTCCGGCACATCTACCGTTTTCGGTGGTCCGGGTGACCATTCCGCCGGCGCCCGGTCCCCGCCGTGGTCCCATTGACCCAACACATGTCGGGGGACCAGCGCAGCGCCGACCGAGCGCGGACGAATGGCCAGTGGTCACCGAGAGGGTAACTATTCGGCAGCACAGAACCTGCCACTTGGAGGGAGGGGAGGAGAGGGGAGGGAGTGAAATGCCTCGCCGGCCGGCCGGGGTCAATGGGGACGCGGGGCCGGGACATTATCCGCGTCACCAGGCTGTGGCTGCCGAGGGGGAGGGGCAGAAAGGAATGTGCTGGGACCAAGGTGGGTGGCATGAGGGGAGGGTGTGAAGGCGTACGGACCGGGAACGTCTCGCCGACGTTGTGCTGCCTTGACGGCTGTTAATATGTTCGTCATCTTTTATTAGAGAAATCACATGAAAATGTTGTGTTTTTTGCCACTAAAATGTTTGTAAAATACAGCTGCTGGTCAACGACGAAATTCACCAGGTCGGCGACTTTTTCACCCCTGCGGTCGAACGGTTTTCGAGTTACAGCCTCGGGAAACTTTATACTGTCAGGCAAAACTATCATTTTGAGCGGGCCCTCCCATCTAAATCATGCGAGTCATATAAACCTATATATCATCAGAATAATCAGGAAACATGGATGAATATGATATAATAATTTTTAAAAAATAGGCAATTTGAGAATTTCAACACGCGACCTCGGGTCAAATCACGTGATTTTATAACGTGGTCATTTAAAATTCGGATTTTTTTCCATGCCATAATCGATTTCGATACCTAAGCTTTCGATCTTTAAAGAATTGGAGGTAGTTCGTTTTCTCTAAATATTGTATTTATGTTTTTGTATTTGGAAAAACCATGCTCACCACTCACCAGCACGTCTTTGGTAATAACTTTGCACGTAATTGTGCCAGAGAGCTCAATTAAACGGCATTGTGCTTAGGTGTCTCGTCGACCTGCTTTCAGGGATATATAACATCAGTAAGGCGCCGCAGTTGGCGATGAACGAGCGAGCGCGAAATAAATGTATGGTGAATTTCAGCCCGATCGGGCAAGTAGTTCCTGAGATACAAAAAAAGGAGCGCACGTGCGCACGTGCAGAAGCACCCCACCCATGACTTGTGGGTAGGCGGCGGCGGAGGGGTCCCTAACCACACACCAAATTTGAACAAAATCAGCTCAGCCGTTCTTGAGATATAGAATAGGGGTGAGCACGTGCGCACGTGCAGAAGCACACCACCCCTGACTTGTGGAAAGGCAACGGCTGAGAGGTCCCTAACCACACACCAAATTAGAACGCAATCAGTTCAGCCGTTCCTGAGATATAAAATAGGGGTGTGCACGTGCGCACGTGCAGAGGCACTCCACCCCTGACTTGTGGAAAATTGGCGGCTCAGGGGTCCCTACCCACACACCAAATTTTCACACAATCGGCTCAGCCTTTGCAGAGTTTTTGCGAGAAAACACTTTTCAACACCCCTCACGCGGAACGCCCCACGCGCAGTGGTAGTTACCCACATGAGTCGGCACCGGTCTCAAACAGGGTAGGTTGGATGGGGCTGCTCAGCAAAGAAGTCAGCTTGTCAATCAGACGTGTGGTTACAGAGATATGAGCTTCTCAAATACGTCGCCACGGGTCGGGTCGGGTCGGGTCGGGCCGGGCCGGGCCGGGCCGGTCCGCTCATATTCAGATTTTTCCTATTTACCATGGAAAGACGAGAGAGCGCTTCGCGCTCGCTCGTAATCAGCCCTGTAGGCGCTCTGTGACCAAGGTCACGTGACCTGTAGTCACCCGGTGCAGTCCACGTCAGATCGACCAAACCATAACATCCGACTTCTCATATTTCGATTGAACTAGGTGTCGGAGGTTATCTGGGCCGTAGATTTACGATGTACATTTTTCAGCCCCGTCCTACCAACGATTTTTGAGTTATAGCCTCAGGCATCTCTTCAATGTCGCGCAAAGGATTAATTTTCGGCGGGCGATATTTCCCATATAAATCATTCGAATTGCATAAACCTATGTATCATCAGAATCGTCATTAATCACAAAATGTATTGTATTTTTTGACAATTGGAATATCAAAAATCGGAAAATTTGACATGTGACCTCAGGTCAGGTGACGTAATTTCGTTATGTTCTCATTTAAAATTCGTGGTTTTCTCAGGTGGAATAGGAGGGTACAGGCCTTAATCACGTGACAACCTATTCCACTCAATGATTTAGATCACGTGATGGCATAATTCAATATTTCGCCGATAGAGGCGTCAGTGGATCCTCAACACGTAAAATTGTCTCATCCCTATTTACAGACCGAAAATGTTATAAACATAGCTAAAAGTGTCTTCCACTCCAGAGATAAAAAATCAAATTTTTAACAAATAAAACGAAAAATGTCAACAAACTGTCTATTGTATAATTAAGCCAGGTCATTTACGAAATCAACCTCAGGTCACGTGACCTTAAGGTCATGGAGTGACATGTATGGGTCATTCTATGCATCGTTCAATGCAGCTCGACGAGACAAATATAATGCCGTTGAGTGAATCTCTCTAGCACAATTGCATGCAAAGTTATTACTGAAGACGTGCTGGTAACCATTATTTGTATTATTAAGAAAAAAATATAAATAAAACATTTAGAGAAAAAAAACTATCTCCAATTTTCTTATCATCGAAGGGTAATGTATCGAAGTCGATTCTGGCATGGAAAAAAATCTGATTTTGAAATGGCCACATTATAAAATCACGTGATCTGATCTAAGATCACATGTAACAATTCCAAAATTGCCAATTTTCAAACAATGATTGCATCATATTAATATATCGTTCCTGACAGTTCTGATGATATATAGGTTTATATGACTTGCATGATTTAGATGGGAGATATTGCAAGGGCGGATCCAAGCTATTTTAGGAAGGGTGGCCGTAGGCCAATTTAGGGGCGCCTTCCAAAAATCCAGGGGCGCCATGATAGCAATGTTCGTTAAGCCGCAGCTGGAGCGAACGGGAGACATTAAAACAAGCAGCACACATTCAATTTAGTACGTCTTTTCGCTGTATGTGAATGCCTTAATCCATCGCCGGGCGCCTGACGGACAACCCGTGAGGCGCCCTTCTGGTGGGGTGTGTGGCGGCGACCGCTGCGGCCACCCCCTGGATCCGCCCCTGAGATATTTCCCTTTGAAAATTATAGTTTTCCATGACATTACAAAGTTGCCAAAGGCTGCAACTCGAAACCCTTCGACGGACGGACATTTCACAGCTACGGCCCAGATAACCCCGAAACGCAGTTTTATCGAAATATGGGATGTATGGTGTTATGGCTTGGTCGATCTGCCATGGAATGCGCCCACTATCAATACAACGTTACACAATATAGTTCACAAAACTTCTTAGATTTCATAATCAAATCTGCATAAATTGCACTAGTTTTGAATCAATAACAAAAATATTCTCTAAATCAAATGAAATAAATTTCCAAAATTGTCTGCATGAGTCGCACAGAGTTGCATGAGTCGCACTCGCTCGGGTTCGAAAATGAGTTGTGATTGAATCGTTCCAAAAAAAAGTTGAAGCAATAACCAGTCTGGATAAAATGTACAGTCGGTCTAAAAAGTATCTTCCCTTGAAGTCTAATAAGTATCTTCCCTGGACTCATCTAATTTCACTTCTGTTTACATGAAGGACTGATTTAATGGAACATGTGGCACCTACCTAGGTACTTACCTACCTAGGTAGGTACCAAATGTTCCCTTAAATCCGTCCTTTATGTACCCAGAAGTGAGATTAGATGAGTCCTGGGAAGATACTATTAGACTTCCAAGAAAGATACTTATTAGACCGACTGCACACATACACAATGCTTTAATGTGAAAGGAAATTCCAGCATTTTACGTATACTTCCAATAATGCATTGTTTTCTGATTCACTCTCATTAAGTGTTCCCTGCTTATTTATTTAGGGGAGAAGCGCCATATTGCGCCCGGTTCGTAAATGCGCCATACGCATTATGCATCCGTGGAAATACCGCAGATGGGTTAGGAGTACTTGTTTGTGTGTGCCGAATTGTCTATGTCTAAGATTTTTCCCCATATACTCAGACATGTGTCACATTCTCATTAATTTTTAAAGATTTGTGTGAATTTTATTAATTCTTAAGCGAAACACGCTATTGTGTACAATGTACATACAATGATGTCAAAATCTGCCAAGGGATGTTGAATGTGTTTGTCTAAATATGAAAATCAGATTTGGATAATATATTAAGGCCTTCATCAGCGACTATTTGTTACAGCTTCCAACCACTTTTACAAGTTTTGAAAAATGCAACATATGCTTAACCCTATTCCCTGCGGGGAGGGGGGGGGGGCAGATTCTGCCGCCGGTGGTTTTTCACTTGCCGCTTCTAAACCGTTAGGTCTAGTGTCTTGAAACATTGTGACTTTTCCGAACTTTGAATGGCGCGTGTTGTGTCAAAATTTTGAAAGAGAAAAATCGGGCTAGCAGAGGCGGTACTAGGTTCATGCTTTGCGGAGGGTGTTACGAATGCGGTTGTGCGGCGCATACTTCCTTCGTAGTTTGCGGTGCAATAAATGCGTCATAAATATTTTCAATGCAATATGAATCATACATACTGGGATTGTACATGTTATTTGGCAGAGGCGCACTCAGGTACAAACATGGGAGGCAGTACCCTCCCTCAAATTATAGGTCCAACTTCAAATTAGTAAGATGATAAAAGCGTTACTCGCATGGTGTTTTTGTTGTTGTTGTTGTTGTTGTCTACATTGTTTTCCTGGATCTGCCTATACGCCATGTATTACATTTAGCACATTATAGCAAATAATGCCGACATATGACGTTCATGTCATCCCAAGCAATAACGAACAGCACAAATTTGTTATCAGAAAATCCCCCCTTTTTTACATCCCCTGAATGCACCTATGATTTTTTATTTTGGTATTTATCTTTCGATGCATTGAAGACCAGTACACGTTAAGCTAAAAAACGTTTGGGGCATTGAAATCGGTCAAACCACATGGCCGCAATGACCTTTCAAAAAACACCCAAAATTTTCGTATTTTTGCCCCCTGGCCCCCAATTTTGACCCCCAAAAAATCGGGCCCCTAAAAGAAAGATCTTTTCATGACGAATCGAATGACGTTTTCCCCATCGAAATCGACGGAGCGGTTCTGGACATCTCTGGGGGGGGGGGGGGGGGGGGTGGGGGGGGGGGGCAGAATAAGCCCCCCCCCCGCAGGTTAACGTAATTTTGGCCGCCCGCCGAGAATAGGGTTAAAAGCGCCCACACCAATTGCGCCCATGGGCGCATTTAGGTACGCATGTAACATATGGTAATTTAGGTACGCATGCTCTCTAGATGGTACCGTTTCGAAATGCCTTTTACTCAGAATAATTGTTTTGAAGCAAACGGATAGATACAGAAATTAGGGATATTTCATGAAATTATTGGTCTTAAGAGTATTGCGGAAGGGACAGTCTGACATAAAATCATGTTTTATAATAAATAAAAACGGGAATGTATCTATGCCATGTTCCCTATAGTTACAAAACTATAGAAAACGAGTAGGGAGACAACACACCATTTTGTTATAATGTGTTATATGCTATTCCATTGGCATTGGTCCTGTTATATTATTCCTTCGACCATTTTGGCTTACGGCATTCGTGGAGCCACTGTTGTTCCGTGGACGCTCTGATTCATGAGTTCTGATTGAGCTAGATGAAATGTGTCAGATATGTATACATATGAATAGATAAGAAGGGACACAAGTTTATTTTACTCAGTGCAAAAGCTCCCATTGCAACTGCTGATTTATTAGCATGTGTCTACACACAGTTGTTTACTAAAGCACGGGCATCGTTACAACAAGTCTCTGAAAATCACTTAAAAAAAAGTTAAAAAGTCTTAAAAAGTCGATTTTCTAAAGATCGTAATTTGCTTTGAAATTATTCATCCCCGGAACTCGGAGAGTGCCGTTTACCTGCTAACATCCGCCTGACCACATGGAGCCGTATCCACTCCATGGAGCCGTATTATCCGCTCCATGGAGCCGTATCCGCTCCAATTGAGCCGTATCCGCTCCAATTGAGCCGTATCCGCTCCATGGAGCCGTATCCACTCCATGGAGCCGTATCCGCTCCATGGAACCGTATCCACTCCATGGAGCCGTATCCACTCCATGGAGCCGCATCCACTCCATGGAGCCGTATCCGCTCCATGGAGCCGTATCCATTCCATGGAGCCGTATCTACTCCATGGAGCCGTATCCGCTCCATGGAGCCGTATCCGCTCCATGGAGCCGTATCCGCTCCATGGAGCCGTATCCACTCCATGGAGCCGTATCCACTCCATGGAGCTGTATCCGCTCCATGGAGCCGTATCCACTCCATGGAGCCGTATCCACTCCATGGAGCCATATCCACTCCATGGAGCCGTATCCGCTCCATGGAGCCGTATCCACTTCATGGAGCCGTATCCGCTCCATGGAGCCGTATCCGCTCCATGGAGCCGTATCCGCTCCATGGAGCCGTATCCACTCCATGGAGCCGTATCCGCTCCATGGAGCCGTATCCGCTCCATGGAGCCGTATCCGCTCCATGGAGCCGTATCCACTCCATGGAGCCGTATCCGCTCCATGGAGCCGTATCCATTCCATGGAGCCGTATCCATTCCATGGAGCCGTATCCGCTCCATGGAGCCGTATCCATTCTATGGAGCCGTATCCGCTCCATGGAGCCGTATCCACTCCATGGAGCCGTATCCACTCCATGGAGCCGTATCCACTCCATGGAGCCGTATCCACTCCATGGAGCCGTATCCACTCCATGGAGCCGTACCCGCTCCATGGAGCCGTATCCGCTCCATGGAGCCGTATCCACTCCATGGAGCCGTATCCGTTCCATGGAGCCGTACCCATTCCATGGAGCCGTATCCATTCCATGGAGCCGTATCCATTCCATGGAGCCGTATCCGCTCCATGGAGCCGTATCCATTCCATGGAGCCGTATCCGCTCCATGGAGCCGTATCCACTCCATGGAGCCGTATCCGCTCCATGGAGCCGTATCCACTCCATGGAGCCGTACCCGCTCCATGGAGCCGTATTCGCTCCATGGAGCCATATCCACTCCATGGAGCCGTATCCACTCCTCCAGCATTGTGAAAATCGGCTTGCTAGACGATATTTCCCTTAGGGTGGCGCAATATGACACTGCTCCCCTATTTATTTTATTTAAAATTAATGATGAACTATCCACCAAAATACCTACATGATAATAATGATATAAATAAATAAAAATGTAATACAACTATTGGTGTTGCTCATACGTAACGCACTTATAGACACTTGCATGCAATTGTGTATGCAAGTTCCAAGTTTATATGCATATTAACCACATGCTTCGAGCAGAGGCATTTTGAGTTTGGGCTCTGCATTTATCGTATCGTATCCCCACATTGACAATGTAAGTCATTCTTTTCACATGTGTTGATACAATGTGTCTCTACTTTATATCAAACATCAATTAAGCAGAGAATCCAACACCTGAACAACGTGAAGGGATTTTACACCGGACCTCACCTGGGGGAAAGTTGGGTGGCCGTTTGGGTCGGTTCACCCATAGGTACGACACCACCAAAACAGCGAAGAAGATCACCACTGTCCACATGCTGGCTGCATAGACGTCTGTCGCCCGACGTGTTCAGACGTCTTCGTGCTGCCCAGCGTCCTCGGTCTGCCTGGTACATTCAACAAACAGTACCAAGGTCGCAGGGCAAGGGCATTACGTAGGGGCGTGCTTGTGCCGATCTGTTTGTGGCTCGGTGATGTGTGATGATATAGAACAGAAGCCCGAGAGAGAACAGATATTCGGTGTGACAAGTAGGGAGTCGTTGAGGTGTCGGTGTTCGGTAAAATAGCGCATACCAACATACATTAATGCCACAGGGCGTATTTTAACATAGTAACTGGGGTCGCATTTGCCACCCAGTCATGAAGAATGCCACCCCAGTGACGTCACTTTGCCAACCCAGTTAAAAAGATGCTGAAACGCACCTCTCGGCGGTAATGCAGCCCCGGCAGATGAGGCCGCCGCTTTGCATCAAAGAACGCCAATCCAAATCAAAATCCATCCATTTCAGCAGGGGTGCAACCACCTATATGGACAGTACGGAATGTGACGGCGCTCCTCCGGCCAGTAAAGGCGCCCCTCTGGCTAGTGACGGTGCCCCCTCCGGGCAGTGACGGCGCCCCCTCCGGTCAGTGACGGCGCCCCTCCGACCAGTGACGGCGCCCCTCCGGCCAGTAAAGGCGCCCCTCCGGCTAGTGACGGCGCCCCTCCAACCTGTTAAGGGGGACCCTCCGGCCAGTGAAGGTGACCATCCAGCCAGTGCTGGCGCCTGCCCATCCGGCCAGTGACCGCGCCCCTCCAGTCAGTGACCGCGCCCCTCCGGTCAGTGACGGCGTCCCTCTGGCCAGCGACGGCGCCTCTCCGGCCAGTGACGGCGCCCTCCGGATAGTGACGGCGCCCCTCCGGCTAGTGACGACGCCCCTCCGGTGGTCAGTGACGGCGCTCCTCCGGTCAGTGACGGCGCCCCTCAGACCAGTGACGGCGCCCCTCCGACTGGTGACTATCCCTCTCCGCCCGTGACGGCCCCCTGGCCAGTGGCGGCGCCCCTCCGGCTTGTGACGGGGGAGGGGCCTCTCCTTCCGCATGGTGCGGAACAGTGTTCGTCACGGGCCCAGTACAGTATATACAGTATTGTTTTTAGGTCAGGTCAAAATTGAGGTCACCAGAGGTCATCAAAGGTCAAATTTTAGTCACTTGCCCTACTTTTGCGCAGGGTAGCGGGATTCACTTATTTATTGTCATTGTCATCATGTCTTAGGTATGAATGCGTGAATGTATGAGGATGCGTGTGTTGTGTGTTTTGACTACATCCGTAAGTGGGCTTCGGCCTGTGGTTGTTTTATAACTAATAAACAAATAAACAAATAAACAAATTTGTTTCAGTTTTTCTCTCCTGTTTTAGGACTTCGCTCCAGAAATTCCCATATATATCGGAAACTATGCTAGCTAGAAACAAACAGATAAAAACGATCGCCAGCCATTGAAATTTGCAATCGACGAGGTGTCCTCAAATTTGATCTCAGGTCAATATTTGAGGTTCCAGAGGTCAAAAAACGAAAAATGCTGCTTTTTTGCTAAACTGTTTTTCGCTGATAACTTTTTACCTAATAAAGATAACAGCAAACTGTTGCCACCATTATGTTTTTCTCATCAAGGCGCTTCGATTGATATACATGGTGATCTTGTTAGGTAAACTTTAAAAAAAAATGACCACAGGTCACGTGACCTTGACCTGAGGTCAAGACCCAAGTAGGTCATGTTGCATATAGGGAGACGTGTCTCGACGAGATAAACACATTTCTGTCGGTTTTACTTCTCTATCTTTATTATGTCGCGAGTTATCGACAAACAAGTGATGGTGAACTCGGATGACCTCAACTGACCCCATAGGGATCATTGCACACAACTCACGCTTGGATCATCAATAACATCCTATAATAACATGATCCAGAAGTAATTGGACTAACATAATGCATATTCTTGAAATAGGAAGCATTTTAATATTTCCCCGTTGACGTATTATGGGGAAGTCACGAAATTGACCTGACCTTAGGTCACCGATATACAAATTCCGAGATCAACGAAGTGTAAATATGTATGCCCTCATGACACCCTGTAAGTTTCAAACTGATCGGTGAGAAACTCTGGCTTTGGCACAACTGCAAACGTTTTTGGAGGTGGGGTCCTTTGACCTGGTCTGGTGACCTGACCTGAGATGAACCGAGGTGAATTGTTTTTCATAGTGTGCACAATTGATTTCCAAACAGGTGTGCGAAAACCCAGCGGCGCTGCGCGCCGCCGTTTTTCGCTATCTGAGAAAAACCTGAGGGGGGGGGGGGGGGGGAAATCAACCCCCTCCCCCCTGCAGTGCGCGGGTTAATAAATTCACCTATCAGATTAACACAAATTGATTAAGTGGATTTCCCTCCCCAATTTTTTTTGGGGGGGTGTCAAAAACCCAACGTTTCGAAAATCCGAGATAGCCATTTTAAAAAGAATGTCATTTCCTTTCTTTGACGCTTTTATTTGCAATTTGCTTTAAAACTCTATTTTCTACGATTTTTGAAGCATTTATCGTGTTTTTTCCACCAAAAATAGCGTGACATGACGTCGTTACAACGTCCTTATCTCCCAAAATACTACATCAATTTCATTGAAATTCGGTCAGAAGACGTATGATTGATACATCATAAGGAAGGTACTGAAAGTGTCACGTTGATATCTATCATAGTTTTCAAGGTATTGAGAAAATCCGTGAGGGGGGATATTCTGCCCCCCCCCCCCGCGCGGGCCGCGGGTAAGTGTCACCGGGGCTGCTTTAATTGAATCAGGTGCGCTGTTTTGTCTATCATTGAAATACAAGGATACACACAAACTTCAAATTCAATCACTCGAGAAAAACTTCCGTTTTCGTGAAGTTTTCTCCTAAGATCATTGTTTTCATAGATATATAGACTAGATAGGACAGCCCAATGGAGTGGTCCGCCCGCTAGTACGTAAAGTCGGCCGCCATATTGAAACAGTCCATAATGTAAACTCGCCTAAACGCGCCGTGGCGATGCGGGCTGGAAGACGGGAAGGCGTAGGATTGCTGATGGAAAATGTAATCTACTGCCGAATTTCGGAAGGATGAAAAGATATCGGGGCTGTTCTAACGAACTTAAGGCAGTAATTGATGTAGTGTACTATCTAACGAAGCTACAACCAGGGGCGAATCCAGGATTTCTTAGGCTAGGTGCCACTGGCCCGAGGGCAGCATATTTCTTCGGTGACAGCGGTGGCATGGTCCAGAGGGGTGCACTATGTAAATTAAACGGGTCAAATATGCTTTCCGCTGCTTTCCGAGTGCGGCATAATTCACTGAGGGCGGCATGATGCCTTCCGAGGGCGGCATAATGTATTCTGAGAGCGGCGATGTACCTTCCGAGGGCGGCATAATGTATTCTGAGAGCGGCGATGTACCTTCCGAGGGCGGCATAATGTGTTGTAATGTGTTGGCAAGATGTCTTCCGAGGAATAAGTTCAAGAGTAATACGATGCTGTTCGTAGACTCAAAGGCGCCCTGGCGGCCTCCCGAGAACGCTACGGCGCCGGCAAATCCTTTGCAAGAACGGCGCCGGGATGTCCGATGGCGCCGTTTTCTATGGCAGGGGCTTCAGCCCCTACCCCTCATAGATCCGCCCCTGGCGCTACAGGCATGCGGGAATTGACTGGCGTACCCGCGCGCTGTGGGTGTACTGTATACACTGTACATGGGCGTCGAAAGCGGGGGGGGGGGGGCGCACCCCCCCTCCCCAGCATTTTCGGATTTTAGGACATTATACGTCTATGGGCGTTGCACGGAAAGAATCGACTTAAAAATGCCTCCGTCCCCCGTCGGTCCTGTCTGCTCCACGGGTCGTCCGCGCCACGAGACGTCCGCGGGTCGGTCTTGTCTGCGCCAAACCGGAGACCGTAGGTCCGCTCCCACACCGCGTCGCCGATGTGGAACTCACTGGTTCTTCCTCCCGAGACTGTCATCTGCCGCCATGAGTGGAGAATCGTTTCCAAAGTTGGTGTGGCTAAAGGGTATTCTATAGCGCTATTTTGCTCATCACTTCTCCGCACAGTCTGCACAGTCCCGTGCCAGACAGTCCAGTTCCGTGTCGATCCCCGGCCACCACACGTACCGGCGGGCCAGGTTCCCACGGATGCAGCACACTCCTCGGCGGCGCACATCGCTTCTCCGCACAGTCCCGTGCCAGACAGTCCAGTTCCGTGTCGATCCCCGGCCACCACACGTACCGGCGGGCCAGGTTCTCTATTTTGGCACTCCCCAAATGACCCTCGTGCAGCTCGCGCAGGACACGCGTGATCTCGCCGTTGTCAAAACAGCAAAAAAACATGATTCACTACACGGTTCTGTATTGCCAGTCTTGCAATGCTGTATCCGCGGGCCAATAACCATAACGACTGTTAACACACACGCACACCAAAAGCATTCAGTTAGTCTCAACGGTCACAACATACCTGCTTACACATTTATATGTTTAGCAATCATATGCGAACGATCTGGCCTTTCATAACCGATTCACACAAATCACAAACATATCCAAATGACTAGAACAGGCCGACTGAACAGGCCGACTGTTTGGTATATGAAATAACCAATAACCAATAACCACATTACCAGATGAAAACCGGCGGCGACAGAACAGCGACACGGGCAGTCCCACCAGCTCATTGGTGCTCAGAGCTCAACTCAGAGGGCCACCATATCAGAGGGCCACCAGCTCAGAGGGCCACCAGCTCAGAGGGCCACCAGCTCAGAGGGCCACCAGCTCAGAGGGCCACAAGCTCAGAGGGCCACCAGCTCAGAGGGCCACCAGCTCAGAGGGCCACCATCTCAGAGGGCCACCAGCTCAGAGGGCCACCAGCTCAGAGGGCCACCAGCTCAGAGGGCCACCAGCTCAGAGGGCCACCAGCTCAGAGGGCCACCAGCACAGAGGGCCACCAGCTCAGAGGGCCAACAGCTCAGAGGGCCTAATAATGCTCTCTGAAAAGCACTGCCTTCGTGAACTTTTTTTGCAGGCTGTTTTTCTGCAGGCGAGCAGTGTGCAGTATGGCCCATGGTGATGCAGGCGCACCCCACGATAGAGAGTGACCAGCAGGCGGATCAGGTCGGGGTGGTGATTGCCCAGACTGTATTGCCAGTCGAGGGAGTGACGGCCCAGACAAAACACATCATCGTTGTCGATACGGCACAGCGCTGCACTCTCGAACATACGCCGCTGCACTGCGCGCTGAGCAGAGTCCAGCCGCGCAGAACAGCGTCGGAGCTCCTCCTCGGCAGTCAACACCACCTCCAGCGCTCCTGCAGAAGGCGTCACGAGGCCACCGCGGTTCTTCAGCTGCGGGTGATACAGCGATGTGAGGTCATGGGGCTCCTGTCGGCTGACTAGAGCCTCTTGACACGTGGCGCAATCACTGTTTAACTGCCAGCCCGGGCGGCGATGCAGTCTGTTTAACTGCCAGCCCGGGCGGCGATGCAGACTGTTTAACTGCCAGCCCGGGCGGCGATGCAGTCTATATAACTGCCAGCCCGGGCGGCGATGCAGTCTGTTTAACTGCCAGCCCGGGCGGCGATGCAGTCTATATAACAGCCAGCCCGGGCGGCGATGCAGACTGTTTAACTGCCAGCCCGGGCGGCGATGCAGACTGTTTAACTGCCAGCCCGGGCGGCGATGCAGACTGTTTAACTGCCAGCCCGGGCGGCGATGCAGACTGTTTAACTGCCAGCCCGGGCGGCGATGCAGTCTATATAACTGCCAGCCCGGGCGGCGATGCAGTCTGTTTAACTGCCAGCCCGGGCGGCGATGCAGTCTATATAACAGCCAGCCCGGGCGGCGATGCAGTCTGTTTAACAGCCAGCCCGGGCGGCGATGCAGTCTGTTTAACTGCCAGCCCGGGCGGCGATGCAGTCTGTTTAACTGCCAGCCCGGGCGGCGATGCAGTCTATATAACAGCCAGCCCGGGCGGCGATGCAGACTGTTTAACTGCCAGCCCGGGCGGCGATGCAGACTGTTTAACTGCCAGCCCGGGCGGCGATGCAGTCTATATAACAGCCAGCCTGGGCGGCGATGCAGTCTGTTTAACTGCCAGCCCGGGCGGCGATGCAGTCTGTTTAACTGCCAGCCCGGGCGGCGATGCAGTCTATATAACAGCCAGCCCGGGCGGCGATGCAGACTGTTTAACTGCCAGCCCGGGCGGCGATGCAGTCTATATAACAGCCAGCCCTGGCGGCGATGCAGACTGTTTAACTGCCAGCCCAGGCGGCGATGCAGACTGTTTAACTGCCAGCCCGGGCGGCGATGCAGTCTGTTTAACAGCCAGCCCGGGCGGCGATGTAGTCTATATAACTGCCAGCCCGGGCGGCGATGCAGACTGTTTAACTGCCAGCCCGGGAGGCGATGCAGTCCGTTTAACTGCCAGCCCGGGCGGCGATGCAGACTGTTTAACTGCCAGCCCGGGCGGCGATGCAGTCTATATAACAGCCAGCCCGGGCGGCGATGCAGTCTATATAACAGCCAGCCCGGGCGGCGATGCAGACTGTTTAACTGCCAGCCCGGGCGGCGATGCAGTCTATATAACAGCCAGCCCGGGCGGCGATGCAGTCTATATAACAGCCAGCCCGGGCGGCGATGCAGTCTATATAACAGCCAGCCCGGGCGGCGATGCAGACTGTTTAACTGCCAGCCCGGGCGGCGATGCAGTCTATATAACAGCCAGCCCGGGCGGCGATGCAGACTGCAGACTGTTAAACTGCCAGCCCGGGCGGCGATGCAGACTGTTTAACTGCCAGCCCGGGCGGCGATGCAGTCTGTTTAACTGCCAGTCCGGGAGGCGATGCAGACTGTTTAACTGCCAGCCCGGGCGGCGATGCAGACTGTTTAACTGCCAGCCCGGGCGGCGATGCAGACTGTTTAACTGCCAGCCCGGGCGGCGATGCAGTCTATATAACAGCCAGCCCGGGCGGCGATGCGGACTGCAGACTGTTTAACTGCCAGCCCGGGCGGCGATGCAGACTGTTTAACTGCCAGCCCGGGCGGCGATGCAGACTGTTTAACTGCCAGCCCGGGCGGCGATGCAGACTGTTTAACTGCCAGCCCGGGCGGCGATGCAGTCTATATAACAGCCAGCCCAGGCGGCGATGCAGACTGTTTAACTGCCAGCCCGGGCGGCGATGCAGTCTATATAACAGCCAGCCCGGGCGGCGATGCAGACTGTTTAACTGCCAGCCCAGGCGGCGATGCAGTCTATATAACAGCCAGCCCGGGCGGCGATGCAGACTGTTTAACTGCCAGCCCGGGCGGCGATGCAGACTGTTTAACTGCCAGCCCGGGCGGCGATGCAGACTGTTTAACTGCCAGCCCGGGCGGCGATGCAGTCTATATAACTGCCAGCCCGGGCGGCGATGCAGTCTGTTTAACTGCCAGCCCGGGCGGCGATGCAGACTGTTTAACAGCCAGCCCGGGCGGCGATGCAGACTGTTTAACTGCCAGCCCGGGCGGCGATGCAGACTGTTTAACTGCCAGCCCGGGCGGCGATGCAGTCTATATAACAGCCAGCCCGGGCGGCGATGCAGACTGTTTAACTGCCAGCCCGGGCGGCGATGCAGTCTATATAACAGCCAGCCCGGGCGGCGATGCAGACTGTTTAACTGCCAGCCCGGGAGGCGATGCAGTCTGTTTAACTGCCAGCCCGGGCGGCGATGCAGACTGTTTAACTGCCAGCCCGGGCGGCGATGCAGTCTATATAACTGCCAGCCCGGGCGGCGATGCAGTCTATATAACTGCCAGCCCGGGCGGCGATGCATTCTGTTTAACTGCCAGTCCGGGCGGCGATGCAGTCTGTTTAACTGCCAGCCCGGGCGGCGATGCAGTCTATATAACAGCCAGCCCGGGCGGCGATGCAGTCTGTTTAACTGCCAGCCCGGGCGGCGATGTAGACTGTTTAACTGCCAGCCCGGGCGGCGATGCAGTCTATATAACAGCCAGCCCGGGCGGCGATGCAGTCTATATAACAGCCAGCCCGGGCGGCGATGCAGTCTGTTTAACTGCCAGCCCGGGCGGCGATGCAGACTGTTTAACTGACAGCCCGGGCGGCGATGCAGTCTATATAACAGCCAGCCCGGGCGGCGATGCAGTCTATATAACAGCCAGCCCGGGCGGCGATGCAGTCTGTTTAACTGCCAGCCCGGGCGGCGATGCAGTCTATATAACAGCCAGCCCGGGCGGCGATGCAGTCTGTTTAACTGCCAGCCCGGGCGGCGATGCAGTCTATATAACTGCCAGCCCGGGCGGCGATGCAGTCTATATAACAGCCAGCCCGGGCGGCGATGCAGACTGCAGTCTGTTTAACAGCCAGCCCGGGCGGCGATGCAGTCTGTTTAACTGCCAGCCCGGGCGGCGATGCAGACTGTTTAACTGCCAGCCCGGGCGGCGATGCAGTCTGTTTAACTGCCAGCCCGGGCGGCGATGCAGTCTATATAACTGCCAGCCCGGGCGGCGATGCAGACTGTTTAACTGCCAGCCCGGGCGGCGATGCAGTCTGTTTAACAGCCAGCCCGGGCGGCGATGCAGTCTATATAACAGCCAGCCCGGGCGGCGATGCAGTCTGTTTAACTGCCAGCCCGGGCGGCGATGCAGACTGTTTAACTGCCAGCCCGGGCGGCGATGCAGTCTATATAACTGCCAGCCCGGGAGGCGATGCAGTCTATATAACAGCCAGCCCGGGCGGCGATGCAGACTGATTAACTGCCAGCCCGGGAGGCGATGCAGTCTGTTTAACTGCCAGCCCGGGCGGCGATGCAGACTGTTTAACTGCCAGCCCGGGCGGCGATGCAGTCTATATAACTGCCAGCCCGGGCGGCGATGCAGACTGTTTAACTGCCAGCCCGGGCGGCGATGCAGTCTATATAACAGCCAGCCCGGGCGGCGATGCAGTCTGTTTAACTGCCAGCCCGGGCGGCGATGCAGACTGTTTAACAGCCAGCCCGGGCGGCGATGCAGTCTATATAACAGTCAGCCCGGGCGGCGATGCAGACTGTTTAACTGCCAGCCCGGGAGGCGATGCAGTCTGTTTAACTGCCAGCCCGGGCGGCGATGCAGACTGTTTAACTGCCAGCCCGGGCGGCGATGCAGTCTATATAACTGCCAGCCCGGGCGGCGATGCAGACTGTTTAACTGCCAGCCCGGGCGGCGATGCAGTCTATATAACAGCCAGCCCGGGCGGCGATGCAGTCTGTTTAACTGCCAGCCCGGGCGGCGATGCAGACTGTTTAAAAGCCAGCCCGGGCGGCGATGCAGTCTATATAACAGCCAGCCCGGGCGGCGATGCAGACTGTTTAACTGCCAGCCCTGGCGGCGATGCAGACTGTTTAACTGCCAGCCCGGGCGGCGATGCAGACTGTTTAACTGCCAGCCCGGGCGGCGATGCAGACTGTTTAACTGCCAGCCCGGGCGGCGATGCAGACTGTTTAACTGCCAGCCCGGGAGGCGATGCAGTCTGTTTAACTGCCAGCCCGGGCGGCGATGCAGACTGTTTAACTGCCAGCCCGGGCGGCGATGCAGTCTATATAACTGCCAGCCCGGGCGGCGATGCAGTCTGTTTAACTGCCAGCCCGGGCGGCGATGCAGACTGTTTAATTGCCAGCCCGGGCGGCGATGCAGACTGTTTAACTGCCAGCCCGGGCGGCGATGCAGTCTATATAACAGCCAGCCCGGGCGGCGATGCAGTCTGTTTAACTGCCAGCCCGGGCGGCGATGCAGTCTGTTTAACTGCCAGCCCGGGCGGCGATGCAGACTGTTCAACTGCCAGCCCGGGCGGCGATGCAGACTGTTTAACTGCCAGCCCGGGCGGCGATGCAGACTGTTTAACTGCCAGCCCGGGCGGCGATGCAGTCTATATAACAGCCAGCCCGGGCGGCGATGCAGTCTGTTTAACTGCCAGCCCGGGCGGCGATACAGACTGTTTAACAGCCAGCCCGGGCGGCGATACAGACTGCAGACTGTTTAACTGCCAGCCCGGGCGGCGATGCAGACTGTTTAACTGCCAGCCCGGGCGGCGATGCAGTCTGTTTAACTGCCAGCCCGGGCGGCGATGCAGTCTATATAACAGCCAGCCCGGGCGGCGATGCAGACTGTTTAACAGCCAGCCCGGGCGGCGATGCAGTCTATATAACAGCCAGCCCGGGAGGCGATGCAGACTGTTTAACTGCCAGCCCGGGCGGCGATGCAGTCTATATAACTGCCAGCCCGGGCGGCGATGCAGACTGTTTAACAGCCAGCCCGGGCGGCGATGCAGTCTATATAACTGCCAGCCCGGGCGGCGATGCAGTCTGTTTAACAGCCAGCCCGGGCGGCGATGCAGACTGTTTAACTGCCAGCCCGGGCGGCGATGCAGTCTATATAACAGCCAGCCCGGGCGGCGATGCAGACTGTTTAACTGCCAGCCCGGGCGGCGATTCAGTCTGTTTAACTGCCAGCCCTGGCGGCGATGCAGTCTGTTTAACAGCCAGCCCGGGCGGCGATGCAGACTGCAGACTGTTTAACTGCCAGCCCGGGCGGCGATGCAGTCTATATAACAGCCAGCCCGGGAGGCGATGCAGTCTGTTTAACTGCCAGCCCGGGCGGCGATGCAGACTGTTTAACTGCTAGCCCGGGCGGCGATGCAGTCTGTTTAACTGCCAGCCCGGGCGGCGATGCAGACTGTTTAACTGCCAGCCCGGGCGGCGATGCAGACTGTTTAACTGCCAGCCCGGGCGGCGATGCAGACTGTTTAACTGCCAGCCCGGGCGGCGATGCAGACTGTTTAACTGCCAGCCCTGGCGGCGATGCAGTCTACATAACAGCCAGCCCGGGCGGCGATGCAGTCTGTTTAACTGCCAGCCCGGGCGGCGATGCAGACTGTTTAACTGCCAGCCCGGGCGGCGATGCAGACTGTTTAACTGCCAGCCCGGGCGGCGATGCAGTCTATATAACAGCCAGCCCTGGCGGCGATGCAGACTGTTTAACTGCCAGCCCGGGCGGCGATGCAGACTGTTTAACTGCCAGCCCGGGCGGCGATGCAGTCTATATAACAGCCAGCCCTGGCGGCGATACAGACTGTTTAACTGCCAGCCCGGGCGGTGATGCAAACTGTTTAACTGCCAGCCCGGGCGGCGATGCAGTCTATATAACAGCCAGCCCTGGCGGCGATGCAGACTGTTTAACTGCCAGCCCGGGCGGCGATGCAGACTGTTTAACTGCCATCCCGGGCGGCGATGCAGACTGTTCAACTGCCAGCCCGGGCGGCGATGCAGTCTGTTTAACTGCCAGCCCTGGCGGCGATGCAGCAGTTTTCGGCGTCATCCAGTCGTTTGTCGAGAATTGAGCGCCATCCCGTACTGGCTGATCGCAATGTTGCCGTAATCGAATATGGATCGGCCGATCGAAGTGAACTGTGCCGGGATCGAAGACGGATCGTTCAACGACCATTGCCAGGACAATGTCGAGAGACTACTGCTAAATAATTGCCGAACGACTGCTGCTGAGACACGGACCAGACTACTGCTGAAACGCTGCCGAAATACTGCCGAGAGACTGCTGCAGAGAGACTTCTGAGGGACTTCTACCGAAATATACTGCTGAGGGATCGCTGCTGAAATATTGCGTCTGCAGCTTATGTGCACATTGAAACCCCGGTCTTTAATGAACTATCGAGCGCCACGCCCACAGCTACGGCAGCTCAGTTAAAGTTGCAGTGTTACCGGCTACTTCATTGGAAGCCATCGGGTAGAGATAGAGTGTCGGACATTTTGTGTGGTTAGTGGTGACCTATGTCGCCACTCTGACGGGAGACATGACGAGAATTTACCAAATGGGACTGCCTCTAACGGCACACGTCGGATATTGAGTGCCGGTTATATGGTACAATGATAGGGCTGTCAAAGTTATTGACAATCTTATCAAAATGTCAAATGCACACGTTATCTCCCATTTGCTTGGTGACATTTTCGCACGATGTCGTGGCTTCCTAAAAATCACCCAACATTATGATGAAAAATCATCTTAAAGGGATATTGCCTCCTCGCAGGCCAATATGGAGTTTTTGGTGTGTATCGGTAGAGATTAAGCGTGTCCGATTTCACCTGCAAAATTTGGTTCCCGAAACTCCCCCCATTAGATGAAGGAAAAAAATACATTTGCACCACTCATGATTGGCACACATTCGTAAAATTGGAGTCGCCTCATCACTATTTAGAATAACTTTTTTTGCGGACTATGATTTGCTTTTAAATATTGCAAACTCAACATCACCATTCCGTCAGTGCACTTTAAAATGAAAATGCGTATACAGTTAATTATATTTTCAACAACCATAGCCTCTTTCATAATAAAACATGAATAAAACAGCAAGAATGGCTATGGCTCAACTTTGGGGCCGTAGGAGATTTGTGACCAATACCTTGTAACACAGATAGACTTTTCAAGGTCAAGTTTCGGCGAATTCGGACGCTTCGGCTTTGGGCGAGCGCCAATTTCACAGCCAAACTGGATGAGAGCGGCCATCATGAATCTAGTACTGAGCACTGCTGGGAGCAACGTTTTGAAGTCAGCAATAAATACAAAATGCTTTGCCGATTCACTGCTTTAGGTGCTGCAGGAGCAAGTTTGAGCTTGAGAATACAGGATTGTTGATCCCCACCATTCATTTAAAACCCTATTAGTGGCAGGGAGTTGGGGGGGGGGGGCAGATTCTGCCCACCCCTCAGATTTTTCGCAGATATCTCCCGTACGGCTAAGAGCAGACCCATGAAATTTTGGGAATTTTCCTACAACTGAATTCCGCATATGGAGTCAAAATTTTGATTCCTAACTTAACAGAGACGGTTTCAGGGCCCGGTTTTGGGATTTGTTTTGCGGCGACATTTGGCGATAATACGGAGATGCGCATTTCACGGCTTCTTCCTAACTACCTGAAGTATAAAGGAGTTACATAGGTTTACGGTGATTGAAGCAAGTGCAAATAAGTTGATTTTAGTGAACTATAATACATATTGCACAGCAGAGGCGGTCTCAGGGACTTGAAAAAGAGAGGTTTACAGGAAGTTATTTTTATAGATTTTACCTCTCTTTTTCGCTAACATGGCACCGCCCATGGATGCAAATATGCTTTATTATTGTTGTGTCCGATGCCACAATAGCGCACTATTTCATTTATTGAAAAGAAGAAGAAAAAGGACGGTTTTATAAGGCATATATTTTACCCCAAAATTTAGTGACCTGAACACGCCTATGATTTCTGAATTTTAAAAAGTCACCATGATATATCAATCCCCAAATCAATCTCTATCGATCCCCATTAGTTGTGTTAACATCGGTTGATAAACATGACAGCTGTGTTGGATCACAAATACCTCTAATATTGATAGTTTTTGCCCCCCTGTTGCCCCCCTATCACACATTTCGATTTTTGTAAATTTCCGAAATGTAGATCGTGTTGAGGGGAATCAAACGCCGTTTTTTTTAAATCGGACGGGTAGATCTCGAGATCTCCGGGGGGCGGAATCCGTCCCCCCCCGCCACTAATAGGGGTGGCCAGGAGCCTGCCACTAATCGGGTTGACCCTCGCCCTACAGGGAGGGGGGGGGCCTGACAGGCCCCCCTGAGGTTTTCTTGCATAGCTGTTTACACATGCGGTGCATCTTTCTGAAATTTTTGGTAGCTAAGTTTACAACAATTATACGCATTCTGTAAAAATGTAATTGAAATTGGTGCAGTAGTTTGGGAGATAATCATGTTTGGATGACGTCATGTTGGTGGAAAAACGATTAATATTTGAAAAATGGTAGAAAACAGAGTTTTAAAGGAAATTGCAAACGCAATTCACCAAAGATACAAAATGGCATTCTCTTTACAATGGCAATTTCGGATTGTCAAAATTTTGGGTTTTTGACCCCTAAAATAAAAATAAAAATAAAAACCTCACAAAATCAAAATGTTCAACGATATTACAAAAGCCGGAATATATGTGTGAGAGAACTGAGTATGGACAATACCCATACCAAATTTCAAAGCAATATCTTCATTTTTGACTGAGTGATGGCTCCCTAAGTGTAATAAACTGATGACGTCATTTTTTAATACTTTTTTTACTTTTTTGACAAGATACGAACAAATGATTACCTTTTCTGTATTTCTGAGCCAAAACTGGTCTAGGAACATGTCTTTTTATTTACATTTATCAATTTCTAATTTTGAGGTTTTCTGAAGAGCAAAATCGCTGTTCTGGACGTGGTAAATCCGAGGTCCTTCACTTGACCTGGAAGGTCATCTGTTGACCTGAAACCTAAAAAATCGCGTACTGTTAGATTCCTCTCATAACAGGCAACATGCTGGTTCTTACCGCATTGCTCTAAGTTGCTTGGTTTACTGCCACTGGAATTTGGAATGGGCAATGGGACTGGAAAATCAAGCGAAGCCAAACAAGATATTGGTACTCAGAACATTTAGGTGCAAATATCTATATAGACCGAGGTACTGCTAACGTACTTTTAAAAAAAATCAGTTCCCAAATAACATTCGTTGACACGATATTTTAAGCACCACCTCATATACATACTTCATAATATTTATTCCTGGGCCGGCAGTCGCCGTGTACCCCTCTGTGTGTTGCGAGCTGCCTACCCGGTCAGGTGCGTTCAGCGGGCCGCGAGCAGTGGTTGGCTGGGCGGCTCGAAATTGACTGAAGAGATGAGGGGCACCACACGGTACTGCCGTGTCACTCATTTAACATCCCTCCGTTCGAAGTAGTATATATTTTGGATTGTGATTTATCATCTTCGCCATTACTATTTTGGCAGACTTTGGGTGTTAGATCTGTTGACACTGTCCAAAGGACTATGCGATCACATCAACCAGTAGGCACTTCGAAGTATGTATGTACCTAACATGATATCGTAAAGCATGATAATTATCGTAGAAAAAGTGTCCAGGCTGCACTCGAACAGCCACAAATAAGTGGGAAGGAGATTTATATTAAAATTTAAGAGTTTGGCGCGCATACTGGTGTTTCCAGAATTAATGAACAACTGCATACACAGTTGGTATGTAGTTGATCGAGATCTTCCTGTCAGTTGTTCGTAGTTCTCCTTTTCAAATTTGTCACGAGAGACGCAGGGAAAAAATGACTACTATCGCTAATAACACGATTTACTCTGCCTTATTTTGGTATCACTGCGCCATCTACACCGCAAATTTTAAAGTCGTCATGATTCTAAATTGTTAGAATGTTGCTTTACCATAGATGTTTCGCTGACTTTTTATGGAAAATAATTTCCTGACCAGTATGTTTCGCAGTTGTTTCAAGTTCAAGTAAATTTAAAATGTCTCGAAAATGTACTTAATATCAAATCTTAAGCGCAATGTTTCTTTGTTGCAGCGATGTAACAGCGCTACAGTAAGTCGTTTTGCGTAATGCTATCTCAAAATAATTTAATTATTAGCGGAATATTTTGCAAAATATTTAACATAGCCTTATATATATTATTAGGTATACCAAAACCTGCAAAATGGATACGTAACCAAGAACTTGTCCACATAGTATAATCTTAATCAACAGATACTAAGTAATTACTGAGTGCAATATTGTTATGAGTTGTTTTAACCGTCTTATTTCTTAGGTCGATCTGTACAGACGATTCCAGAATTGGCCAGAATGATGATAAATAGTGTCATATCACCGAATTCCAGATAGACAACGAGCGCTTCACTGGTATTGTCCTGCCCTTCTGTCAGAAAACTTCTAACGAAGTTGCGTGGCACGGTGAAGACAAACGCCCTCGTGGACCGACTCACACCGGGACTGCAGAAGGACATCCTGGAAAATGACCTGGACCCGATGGAACTGCCGGACCTCGACACCGCGGAGGTAACCAAGTGAATCACTCAGTCGTTCTATCTGCATATGTATTTGTTGCCAGCCGCTTGTATTCTTTCTTAACCCGCGCGGCGCTGGGGTCTCCATCCGAACGTGCGGTGCTGGGGGGGGGGGGGGGTAAATTTTACCCCCCTCTTATCTTCCGAACCAATAACCGCAACGAGACGCGCAAGGCGGCGATCGAAAGCTCTCAGTGAGAAGAATCTAACGCATGCCCGAAATTATTAACATAAGGTCATATGCCAGGTCACGGTCAGGTCAAGTGTCAAAATTTAAGTATTTGGGTTTTTGGGCTATACTTTCCATCCAAAGCCTTGTATTGCAACTATTATCTCACAAAGTGCTCCCAAATGTATAATGCATCTCCCGCATAAGTAAAATTGAAATTTTAAGCAAAGGTCAAGGTCAAGGTCAGGTCACAAAAGGTCACGGGCCTACGAAAGCCATACGACACATGTTGTATGGGTTATTTTAACGTATAATTCGATAGAAGCAGCCATTTTCGCAGCCTGACACCATATAATCGCCCTCAGGTCAAGGTCAGGTCACAATAAGGTCAAAATTTGAAATTGATTAATCTAAATAAACATTGAATGTTTCTAGACTAGTTTTGTCTTCGAAATACAGTGGTGGCATTTATTTGTCTGTATCTGGTCAGTAAAAGCAAAAAAACGCAATTAAAAAAAATGACGTCATGAGTTACTTATTCTTAGAGAGCCATAAGTCAGTCAAAAATAAATAAATTGCTTTGAAATTTGGTTTGAACATCGTTCATACTCGGTTCTCTAATATATCTTCCGGTTTTTTGAAAATCTTCACACAAAAAACTTTCGTGGAAATTCTTCCCCAAAAAACAGTTTTTTTGCATTTTTGGGGGTCAAAAACCCAAAATTTTGAACATCTGAGATAGCCATGTTAAAGACAATGTTATTTACTTTTTTACGCCTTTTATTTGCGATTTGCATCAACACGCTATTTTCTACGATTTTTCAAACATTTCACGTTTTTCCCCCAAAAATTACATGACATGACGTCACTAAAACGTCATTATCTCCTCAAAATTTTCACGAATTTCAACAACATTTTAACACAAGATGTAGAATTGATGCACCATAAGGTACCGCAAATTTCACTTCGATATCTGTCATAGTGTTCAAGTTATGGAGAAAATCCGGGAGGGGGGGTAAAATTTACCCCCCAGCGCCGCGCGGGTTAATGCAATTAATTATCTCTTGCCGCATCCCCATACGAGGTTACACCTCACGTCACCTATAACACCCCCTGGCGTCACATCTGACACCCTCTAACACCCCATATGTCACCCTCTGACGTCACCTCCGTGACCTGCCGCCATGCCCTCCCTGCACAGGTGCTGGGGAATGTTGTGTTACTATCCGCCGGCTCGCTGGAGGGCCTGTCCACGATCCACCGCAGCGGCAACTCGCAGCTCAGCACGGGCGATACGGAGTGGGTCTCCGTGAGCGCCGCACTCCGCTTCCGCCGTCTCTCGTGCCGCTACACCCTCAGCATCGAGCCCGCAGGCTCGAACCTCTCGGCAGAGATCGAACTCCGCGACACTGAGGCAGAATTCGAGCTGAGCATATCAGCGAAAACGCTCGAGGCCAGACTCAGCAGGTTCAATGTCATCGATATTGGGTCAGTGATGGAGATTTGCTTTGTCGGGCCAGGATAATTGGAAAGCTGCTTGATCCTTCGGTCTTGTTTTTATACTTGAGAAATTGAAAAAGTGGCAAAGATGACAAAACCAGATGCACCAGTTCATTATGCGACATAATTTTTTATATTATTTTTCGGGTAGCATGTCATCGGCGTACTCGAGCTATTGGTTATAGTTTGTTGGCATTTGATTACCTGTTTTCACAGCTAAGCTACTCACTAGGGTGACAATTTTTATATGGCAAAAAATGAAATTTCGAGTTTGTATTGAGACGCCCCTGCAAAATGTGATGGTGGCAGTACAAACTCCGTACACAAAACTTCATTAAAAATATTAATATTTAGAGGTTGCGCAATGGACTCAAAATTATCCCATATAGTCGAGTGTGAGGCTGAGTACCGTTTATCAACACCTACCATTACGGTACCGGTCTAGTTAATCGGAGCCCATTTCTGCCATTTGATTGACTTAAAATGTTGAAATATTTGATAAAAAGGGATACGTTTACTAGGCATGACTTTGGAAGTGCCTTTGGTACACTACTTGTATTAAAATGATTTTATACTGGTAACCTAATGTCAGGTAAATTTCGTGACCTCCCCATCATAAGTCAACGTTATAAAACAAATGTACAAACGCTTAGGAAGCGTTTGTTCAGAGGAGACAGAGGAGTTCAGAGTTCAGTTCAGAGGAAACGCATTGTTTTTTTTTCTTCTCGTTTGCTTCTCTCTGTTATAGTGGACGTTATATTTCGCCGTCTCGGACCCGGTGCCGTCTCGGACCGGGTTGACGTTATATTTCGCCGTCTCGGACCCGGTGCCGTCTCGGACCGGGTTGACGTTATATTTCGCCGTCTCGGACCCGGTGCCGTCTCGGACCGGGTTGACGTTATATTTCGCCGTCTCGGACCCGGTGCCGTCTCGGACCGGGTTGACGTTATATTTCGCCGTCTCGGACCCGGTGCCGTCTCGGACCGGGTTGACGTTATGTTTCGCCGTCTCGGACCCGGTGCCGTCTCGGACCGGGTTGACGTTATATTTCGCCGTCTCGGACCCGGTGCCGTCTCGGACCGGGTTGACGTTATATTTCGCCGTCTCGGACCCGGTGCCGTCTCGGACCGGGTTGACGTTATATTTCGAAAACTCTGGGACATACTGCACAAGTTGTCAAACTTTACCTTCGATGACCTCCAGCGACCTCAATATTAACCTGAGCGAAAACAAAATGACTGAAATAATTTCGAATCAGTTTTCACGAGCTATCGAACGTTGTTTTGTTCTCGCCTACTCCCAATGGATCCGAGTTCGAGGGGACGTTCAGACGCCCCCCCCCCCACATCCCACCCACCGGCACGGTGAAGGTGGCGCCGAGCACCGGCACGGCGCGGGTTAAGTACAAAAGGTGGCGACTAAACACGTTGGCCGCCACATCGACGGGACCTACTCCTAGTATTGAAGAAGCGACTTGGCAAAAATGCAGATCCTGGGCCAGCGCCGACGTTGGGCACGATGCTGCGTACCCAACGCGTACTAAACACGTGTTGAGCCGCAGCTTGTGTCGCTGTCAGTCTTTTGCAGCTCTTCTTCAGGAATGGGCATTGTTCAAATGGTTTCAGAACATTCTCTCAAGCCCTTTGCTCTTTCTGCATTTGAATGCCATCCCGATTCCAAAAGCCAGTTACGTGTTTAATCGTTTCCGCAGCAGCGAATATCCTAGCCAACCACTTCATTAGAGATGAATAAAATACGAGCACCTGGCGATAGGAAGACAACTTTTGTCCTCTAATTGACTCCCCAGCGTGTTTCGAGGCACAACTTAGATTTTGCTCGCGTTTTTTTTAATAGCCATGTCACGACGGATCAAACACCTGCACTATCAATTGTGACGCAGCGCAGTGGCACATCAACTGACCAGGGGTGGGAGGTTGCAGCTGTTAGCAATGCCATCACCACAATTTGTTTAATGGGGAGAGCAGTCAGGTGTTTGGGGGCTAACCAGGTGTTTGCCTCCCCCGTCTTTTTAGGCATCATTGGGCTAATATTAAATCCTGTTAATTTGAGGGGCCGGAGCGATCCTAGGGGCGCCCCCCCCCCCCAGTGGCGACGACCATGGCTGTTACTGTTATTCGTACTGTTACTGTACTGTTTAACTTAAATCACGTGCTGCAACAACACAGCACGAGAATAATTCGTTATGTCACCTCCGTTTGAAAGTTCCTTGTACCCGACTCCGTAAAACAATAAGCAATAGGCCATACGCCTATAATAGAGGGACCGTGTAATCTTTGAGGCCATTGCGCTACCTCTAAATATTAATATTTTCCCAAATAATTTGACAGGTGACGTTTTTGTTAGTAACATCATATTTTGCGGCGGGGCGTCCCAATACAAATTCCAAACTTCGACACAAAATTGTCACCCTACCACTCACCTTATCTCCTTGCGCTAATGATGCGCCTTTTTTAACGCATCCAGGTGACACCATCTTTCGAATCTGTTTCAGGGATGTGACGGTTGACACCAAAGACTTCGCTTTTGGCTTCCTGCTGGATCCGCTCATGAACAGCATCATCAAGCTTTTAAAGACGCAAATCGCCCTCGTCGTCTCCAAAACACTTTTTGTAACAATGAACGATGCTTTGGCTGAAATCGATCTTAATGCCATTATAAAAAGTATCCAGTGACGATTGAGATGGTGAAATTCAAATAATTTTATAAACAGGATTTCCCCGAATAAACAATCATGAAACCTTGATCCTTTTACACACGTATTGCTATGATACCCAGTGTACCAGATTGTGACTCGTCTTCAAATTCAAGCAGAATAGTTTTCAGGACAAATATAAGGTTTTTGTGCATACAAAGTTAAGTGGACCTATTTGTCTCGATTTTGGTATACATCTTAAAAAAACATATATCACCTTCTGTCCAAAATGTACCACTTACTTTTCGTGTTAAACCATTCTTTATATTATTTGTGACGTCACGACTATAGTTAGTGGGGCTTGTGACGTCTGCGACCTGGGTGTATTTAAGGCCATACGACAACGGCAACTGTGGTAGTGTGGGGCACGTGGTCGCACCCCATGCTGGCCGCGCCTCTGACCCGCCTCCCGCTGGGTGCGCCCCTGCGATCGGCCGGTCGCGGCTCCGCCGGGTCGGGGCGAGCCCCGGGGCGGGAGGTCAGTGTGGTGACCTGGCTTTGGGTCGCCAGGGTGCGAAAGACGAGAGAGAAAGGAATGCCGCCCTTGATTTAACATTGGCGTGGTCAAGGTAAAGCGCTACTACGTGCTTCATGTATAGTAGTATACCATGTTCGGTTTTACGACACGTCTTACAATTATTCTAAAATATTTTTAGATAGTACTTACGGTGTACTCGATTGTCGACAAAGTTGTTCATCTTTTTCTTCCAGTCGGACTGGGAAAATATTGAATCAACGGGTTCAATTGATTTCCATCAAAGTTATTGGCTTCCGAAAAGCTTCCATACGGCCGGGCCGGGTCGAATATAAATTTGTCTGCTAGAAGTTGACGAGAAATAATATAGACGTGTTCTGGAGTTCAGGACAGAAGATGTCATAGCTGATGCATCAAACTTGATCTCAGCTGACGTACGGAATGGCAGCGAGCCGCTATCGTTATCAGGACCCGAAGGGTTGACCACATTGCGAAGTTTATTTGAGTCAGTTGATTGTATTTTTTGAAATTCTGCTTCCGGTCAATCGTCAGTTACATCATATTGGGATAAAGAGAAAGGAAGTTTCATGAATAAGAAGTGACAAAAACATCATGTGCAAAATAGCCAGGCGTATAATGCAAACAGTGCAAAATATTGCTAAAACCATGCAGCAGTTCTACATTTCAACTTCTCTTAGCTTGATGGAACCAAAAACCAAAAACTCACCCGGCTCCGGCAACCCCCTGACGTCCTGGCCTCTCTGACGTCATCTGTTGTTGAGCTCCAATTGGAAGAAATACGGAAATAAATATATATAAATATAGATCCTGGGAACTGGAGAAGACTCGCGTGGGCTGCCCACGTACCTCTTTCGGAGATCTCGCTATGACAAACGAACCTCCCGCGATTGTTGATTGCTGATTGGTGATTTGTATTAAATCAATGACCCAAGAAATACACATTTATGTGGGTTATCACAATGACGAGTTAGAGCATAAAACATATAATTAAAGGATGCATGTAAAATACGAACGGGAACCTATCAGTATTTTGTTTGGCAAATTTAAAAGAAATACACAAGCAATGCAGACAAGCGTGTGCAGACAAGCTTTAAAATAATAACACACTCGCATCGGTCTAAATCATGCCGTAAACTAACAGTTCAAAGTTGCCTTCATCAGGGCGCGGCGCGTACATGTGCTCACATCTACGTAACGAACTTACGCCGCAGCAACATCGCCGCCGTCTGCTCGCCAGCGTCCTATGCGCGGTAGCGAGAGCCGATAGCTGGTGTGCCGAGCGGGTGTCACACCCGCGGATGTCGCGCTGCTGCCGCCCTATACGGTGTTGGCGAGCTCCAGTGGCCGTGATTGCGCCCTTTGTGCCTGGGGATTTATCAAAGTGCACTGGATCATGACCAGATCGGTCTCGGCTATGAGCCCGTTGAGCCGTGTTCACGGCCAGCCCTCGGAGACCCGTGAACTGACTGGCGGCACCCAGTCACGATCGGCGCGCTCTGATTGAGTTGGTCACCTGCTGAATACAGAGCTGTATGTAACACTCCGCACCCTCACGGCTCACCAGGCAATAATGCAATGTAAAATGGGAGGCACACTAGCTGCATTTTTACGATCATTGTATTCCCATGCCGAGGGAGTTTGTGGGACAGTGTGGATTATTTTATAGATATCGCCAATGTCGCGAGGTACTTAAGGGCTGCCTTGCAGATCGTATGTGTAGGTATGTATACTGTGTATTTAGCTGATGCTGTCCACACTCTCTGCAAGCATTAAAAGCTGGTGAAGCTATGACGTTACGTTGTAGTTGCGCTACCTGACGTTACATACGTTACATTCTGGCGTTACATAACCGCCAGAAGCAAGCGTCACAGGTATGACATCATCCTGAGCCCTCCCGAGCCCTCCCGTACCGCTCACCCAGTCACATATGGCCTCTCAGACCCGCTGACCCGCTGACCCGCTGACCCGCTCATCCCGAGCCCACCCGTGCCGCTCACCCAGTAACATATGGCCTCTCAGACCCGCTGACCCGCTGACCCGCTCATCCCGAGCCCTCCCGTGCCGCTCACCCAGTCACATATGGCCTCTCAGACCCGCTGACCCGCTGACCCGCTCATCCCGAGCCCTCCCGTGCCGCTCACCCAGTCACATATGGCCTCTCAGACCCGCTGACCCGCTGACCCGCTCATCCCGAGCCCTCCCGTGCCGCTCACCCAGTCACATATGGCCTCTCAGACCCGCTGACCCGCTGACTGCTGACTGCTGACTGCTGACTGCTGACTGCGCGATGTGCGGGAAGTGTCAGGCAGGACCACTCGCCAGGACTGCGACCTGTTTGTGCCCCAGTCGCGCACTGAAATGGGGAAGAGGCGCTTCAGCTGTCGTGGTCCGGCACTGTACAACTTGTTGCCCCCAGACCTGCTGGAGCTTCCCGTGCGGCCGTTTGCTCGCCGCCTAAGGCGACATCTGTCGGCTCAGTCTGCCGCGCCCGACTGACTCTATTAGTCGTTTCCCGGTCCGTATGTGATGTGCCTCATTTTGACCTGTATGAATGTGTGAGTGACTGTGTTGCGCATCCGCCTGACTATTTTACCTTCTTTTGTCTTCCGACGAGAGGTGGTAACAGCCACACGCTTGTTGTGGATCACTTTAATATACGTCTGAGTCTGAGTCTGAGTCTGACTGCTGACTGCTGACCACTGACTGCTGACTGCTGACCGCTGACTGCTGACTGCTGACTGTTGACTGCTGACTGCTGACTGCTGACTGCTGACTGCTGACTGCTGACTGCTGACTGCTGACTGCTGACTGCTGACCGCTGACTGATTGATATGCGGCCAGTCAGCCGAGCCCGGAGTCAATCGTGAAAATGGAGGCCACTCTCTGTAACGGGCGGTCATAACCAGGCGGCACTCCCGCCGGCCGCAGCCGGTCGTCCCTGCCGCTTCCACCAACGCCCCCTGGCCTCCACCGCCGCCGCCACCGCCGCCGCCACCGCTGTAGACCCCGCTGCCGCCGGTCATCATCCTCGATGACTACAATGCTGCGGTGGGCGTGGCCATGGGAGTCTGTGTTGCCGAGCAGGGCTGGTCCGGTGCTGGGTTGGGGGTCGCCGGGTGCCCAGTGCAGGGTGCAGTCTGTGGTGTCAGCGGTGGATATTGGAGGATGTAGGGTGCAGTGTGTGGGTGCAAACAGCCGGTGTATGGTGCTGTGGTGTTTCGGTGCGTTTGCGGGTGTCAGGTGTAGAAAGCTAGATGTAGAGTACCTAATATAATGTCGGTTTCTGGTTGTCGGGTACGGGGTAGAGAGCGAGAGAGGGCTGGGGACGGCTGGAGGGCGGACGCCGTTTCAGGAGTGTCAGTCAGTGCGTAAGGCGGTACGTTTGCTCCGGCTGTCAAATGCAGCACGCAGGATGCAGGATACAGACCGCTGAATAACATTTAGAGGAGGGTGAGGGGAGGGCTGGGACCGCCCCTCACCCTCTGGACCTCCCAGCCTGCATCGCTCCGCAGGCCCGGCTGCCCGAACTGCCGAGCTCGGTCCGGGAGATAGTTCCTCGCTCGATAGCCAGGCGGCGCTAGTGGGCCGGCGAGGCGACTCGCTACAGTGCAGATTCGGCCCCGCCGCCCAGTCGTCGCTCTTTTGGTCGCGTGCCATCGTTGTTTTCCCAGACACATGAGGATAGATGACTCCGCTCTAACGCAGCAGGCGGCCGATTGCTAAACCTAAAGGGTCGAACCTGATCGCAAAGAGGTAAAGAATAACGACAGCTTATTTCACAAAACAATGGAAACTTCTGAATTTTTGCCCTTGGACCTGTGGTCAGAAGCTTTTGATTTGTGTCTAAATATCATAAATGTGTTGTTCTTCATGTCATAAGTAAGTTTATACATAAGCTTTACATAAAAATAAGCAACCAAAACATACATAAGTGACCACCGAGAATACCATTGTTAACCATGCCTGGACGGCATTATTGAACAAGTAGGATTATCAATCAGTCCAGAACGGTCTGCTACAATCGAAATCTACTCAGTCTGCATCTGGATCCGACCGAAAATCATCAGCATATACCGAATCAGTATTGGGTTATACCTCCTTGTAAAAATTGCTTTAACCATGCTCAGAATCAAGGCTACGAAAGATACTAGATCGATGGGTCAGAATAACGTTTAGCAAAATTCAAGCAAATAAGCGTCTTCGCTATAAACGTCAAGCGTTCCTCTCAGTACACTTATCTCAGAGCACTCAGAGCAGAGGCCTCCTGACCAGGGAGCGGGGAGCAGAAGCCTCCTGGCCAGGGAGCTGACCTCCCCTGACCAGGGAGCGGGGAGTAGAGGCCTCCTGACCAGGGAGCGGGGAGCTGAGGCCTGACCAGGGAGCGGGGAGCTGAGGCCTCCTGACCAGAGAGCGGGGAGCTGAGGCCTCCTGACCAGGGAGCGGGGAGCTGAGGTCTCCTGACCAGGGAGCGGGGAGCAGAGGCCTACTGACCAGGGAGCGGGGAGCAGAGGCCTCCTGACCAGGGAGCGGGGAGCTGAGGCCTCCTGACCAGGGAGCGGGGAGCAGAGACCTCCTGACCAGGGAGCGGGGAGCTGAGGCCTCCTGACCAGGGAGCGGGGAGCTGAGGCTTCCTGACCAGGGAGCGGGGAGCAGAGACCTCCTGACCAGGGAGCGGGGAGCAGAGGCCTCCTGACCAGGGAGCGGGGAGCTGAGGCCTCCTGACCAGGGAGCGAGAAGCAGAGGCCTCCTGACCAGGGAGCGGGGAGCAGAGGCCTCCTGACCAGGGAGCGGGGAGCTGAGGCCTCCTGACCAGGGAGCGGGGAGCTGAGGCCTCCTGACCAGGGAGCGGGGAGCTGAGGCCTTTTGACCAGGGAGCGGGGAGCAGATACCTCCTGACCAGGGAGCGGGGAGCTGAGGCCTCCTGACCAGGGAGCGGGGAGCTGAGGCCTCCTGACCAGGGAGCGGGGAGCTGAGTCCTTCTGACCAGGGAGCGGGGAGCTGAGGTCTCCTGACCAGGGAGCGGGGAGCAGAGGCCTCCTGACCAGGGAGCGGGGAGCAGAGGCCTCCTGACCAGGGAGCGGGGAGCTGAGGCCTCCTGACCAGGGAGCGGGGAGCTGAGGCCTCCTGACCAGGGAGCGGGGAGCAGATACCTCCTGACCAGGGAACTGACCTCTCCTGACTAGGGAGCGGGGAACTGAGGCCTCCTGACCAGGGAGCGGGGAGCTGAGGCCTCCTGACAAGGGAGCGGGGAGCAGAGACCTCCTGACCAGAGAGCGGGGACCTGAGGCCTCCTGACCAGGGAGCGGGGAGCTGAGGTCTCCTGACCAGGGAGCGGGGAGCTGAGGCCTCCTGACCAGGGAGCGGGGAGCTGAGGCCTCCTGACTAGGGAGCGGGGAGCAGAGACCTCCTGACCAGGGAACGGGGA
The DNA here is from genome assembly GCA_036785665.1 of Chirona hameri. Taxonomy (NCBI): domain Eukaryota; kingdom Metazoa; phylum Arthropoda; class Thecostraca; order Balanomorpha; family Balanidae; genus Chirona; species Chirona hameri. Next base: position 54,824 of record JAXIVJ010007755.1, read on the forward strand.
GCTGAGTCCTGACCAGGGAGCGGGGAGCTGAGGCCTCCTGACCAGGGATCAGGGAGCTGAGGCCTTCTGACCAGGGAACTGACCTCTTCTGACTAGGGAGCGGGGAGCTGAGGCCTCCTGACCATGGAGCGGAGAGAAGAGGCCTCCTGACCAGGGAGCTGACCTCCCCTGACCAGGGAGCGGGGAGCAGAGGTCTCCTGACCAGGGAGCGGGGAGCAGAGCCACCCTGACCAGGGAGCGGGGAGCAGAGGTCTCCTGACCAGGGAGCGGGGAGCTGAGGCCTCCTGACCAGGGAGCTGACCTCCCCTGACCAGGGAGCGGGGAGCAGAGGCCTCCTGACCAGGGAGCTGAGGCCTCCTGACCAGGGAGCGGGGAGCTGAGGCCTCCTGACCAGGGAGCGGGGAGCTGACCTCTCCTGACTAGGGAGCGGGGAGCTGACCTCCCCTGACCAGGGAGCGGGGAGTAGAGGCCCCCTGACCAGGGAGCGGGGAGCAGAGGCCTCCTGACCAGGGAGCGGGGAGCAATGGCCTTCTGACCAGGGAGCGGGGAGCAGAGGCCTCCTGACCAGGGAGCGGGGAGAAGAGGCCTCCTGACCAGGGAGCTGACCTCCCCTGACCAGGGAGCGGGGAGCAGAGTCCTCATGACCAGGGAGCGGAGAGCTGAGTCCTCCTGACCAGGGAGCGGGGAGCTGAGGCCTCCTGACCAGGAAGCTGAGGCCTCCTGACCAGGGAGCGGGGAGCCTCCTGACCAGGGAGCGGGGAGCAGAGCCACCCTGACTAGGGAGCGGGGAGCAGAGCCACCCTGACCAGGGAGCGGGGAGCAGAGGCCTCCTGACCAGGGAGCGGGGAGCTGAGCCACCCTGACCAGGGAGCGGGGAGCTGAGGTCTCCTGACCAGGGAGCGAGGAGCAGAGGTCTCCTGACCAGAGAGCGGGGAGCTGAGCCACCCTGACCAGGGAGCGGGGAGCAGAGGCCTCCTGACCAGGGAGCGGGGAGCAGAGGTCTCCTGACCAGGGAGCGGGGAGCCGAGGCCTCCTGACCAGGGAGCGGGGAGCTGAGGCCTCCTGACCAGGGAGCGGGGAGCTGAGCCACCCTGACCAGGGAGCGGGGAGCTGAGGCCTCCTGACCAGGGAGCGGGGAGCTGAGCCACCCTGACCAGGGAGCGGGGAGCTGAGGCCTCCTGACCAGGGAGCGAGGAGCAGAGGCCTCCTGACCAGGGAGCAGGGAGCAGAGGCCTCCTGACCAGGGAGCGGGGAGCTGAGGCCTCCTGACCAGGGAGCGGGGAGCTGAGGCCTCCTGACCAGGGAGCGGGGAGCTGAGGCCTTTTGATCAGGGAGCGGGGAGCAGATACCTCCTGACCAGGGAGCGGGGAGCTGAGGCCTCCTGACCAGGGAGCGGGGAGCTGAGGCCTCCTGACCAGGGAGCGGTGAGCTGAGTCCTTCTGACCAGGGAGCGGGGAGCTGAGGTCTCCTGACCAGGGAGCGGGGAGCTGAGGCCTCCTGACCAGGGAGCGGGGAGCTGAGGCCTCCTGACCAGGAGTGGGGAGCTGAGGCCTCCTGACCAGGGAGCGGGGAGCTGAGGCCTCCTGACCAGGGAGCGGGGAGAAGATACCTCCTGACCAGGGAGCGGGGAGCTGAGGTCTCCTGACCATGGGACTGACCCCTCCTGACCAGGGAGCGGGGAGCTGAGGCCTCCTGACCAGGGAGCGGGGAACAGATACCTCCTGACCAGGGAGCGGGGAGCTGAGGTCTCCTGACCATGGGACTGACCTCTCCTGACCAGGGAGCGGGGAGCTGAGGCCTCCTGACCAGGGAGCGGGGAGCAGAGGCCTCCTGACCCGGGAGCGGGGAGCTGAGGTCTCCTGACCAGGGAGCGGGGAGCAGAGTCCTTCTGACCAGGGAGCGGGGAGCTGAGGCCTCCTGACCAGGGAACGGGGAGCTGAGGCCTCCTGACCAGGGAGCGGGGAGCTGAGTCCTTCTGACCAGGGAGCGGGAGCTGAGGCCTTCTGACCAAGGAGCGGGGAGCTGAGGCCTCCTGACTAGGGAGCGGGGAGCTGAGGCCTTCTGACCAGGGAACGGGGAGCAGAGTCCTTCTGACCAGGGAGCGGGGATCTGACCTCTCCTGACCCGGGGAGCTGAGGCCTCCTGATCAGGGAGCGGGGAGCTGAGGTCTCCTGACCAGGGAGCGGGGAGCAGAGTCCTTCTGACCAGGGAGCGGGGAGCCGAGTCCTTCTGACCAGGGAGCTGAGACCTCCTGACCAGGGAGCGGGGAGCCTCTGGTAACTTCAGCTGACCTGTCCGTGTGTCAGCGGATGGCCGGGCAGCAGCAGGACTCCGCCGGGGAAGGCGGGGGTGGGGGGCGTCCAGGCCGGCTGGCAGCCGCCGCCAACCGCCCGCCAGACGCCAACCAGAGCTGCTAGTCTGGCCGAAATGATCTATCGATCCATTGATTGGCCTGGTTGCAGCGACTGCGCGGGGCGGGGACGGCAGAGGCTCCAGTTGAACCGGGAGGCACCGTCGACTGTGGCTGGGCGGGGACGGCAGAGGCTCCACCAGTTGGCACTGTCGACTGCGGCGGGGCGAGGACGGGAGAGGCTCCAGTTGAACCGGGAGGCACCGTCGACTGCGGCAAACCTATACATTATTCGACTCCGCTTGAGCTAAAGAACATTCTGGTAATTTTTATGTATTTTCTCGTGTAACTCAAACTTGTTCGGTGAAACTTTGACTCGTCGTTCGGGGACGGTTTTTAGGCTGGGTTTATTGGGGCGTGTTGTTGGAGCTTCAGCTGCAGCCGGTGGTTTTTGAAGAGCGTCATTTATTTTCTGGCTCTTCGTGTCGGACCAGTCAGCTCGATGATGTGGAAACTATTTGATACACACGCAGGAACATCTGGGGCATTCCACGATAAATCGACACAGGGGTAACACCCTAAATCTCATATTTTTATGATACTTTGTTCAGGGGGTAATTGGGCGCCCAGAACACGCTTGTGCAATTTTCAGCTCACTCGGCTATGGACCAACGGCTATGGAGATATAGCCTGCGGCAATTTAATCAGGTCAGATGAACTCAATTTTGTTTTTATTTTTTAGACTAATTTGGGTTATTTAAATTTAACAAACCTATACATTATTCGACTCCGCTTGATCTAAAGAACATTCTGATAATTTGTATTTATTTTCTCGTGTAACTCAAACTTGTTATTTCGAGTGACCTTGGGTGACCATGCGTGACCTTGGTAAAAGGGCAATGATTTTTCCCCTTTTTAAAATTGACCTCAGGGTGTCATCTGGTAGTGTGCAAAACATGGCGGATAGGTGTTTTCTATAAATTCCATTATTTTCTGTCCAAACAATAGCCCTTGCCCTGGTGGGAGAGTCATTTTAACCCCTCTTAGGTTTTTCGCGAATAGCGATAAAACGGCGGCGTGCAGCGCCTCCAAATATGACAGCTATTTGGGAATTAATTACCCACATTTTGTAAAAGTTTTAACTTCAGGTCATCACAGGTCAGGTTACCAGGTCACGTCAAGTGACCTTACCTCCAAAAATGTTTGTGGTCGTGCCAAAGCCATAGTGTTTGTCCGAGAGCTTTGCAACTTGCAGTATTTCATAAGGTTAAAAATACCAAGAATTCATTTATCTCTGATTTTGTTGTATCAGTGACTTAAGGTCAGCTCAATTTCGTGACCTCCCCATTATAAGTCAATTGGAAATATACAAATGCTTCCTATTCAGATAATATGCTTTCGATCAGACCATTTCTTTCAGAATCATGTTATTTTAGCTCATTATTGATGACCCAGGTGCAATTGTTGCTCTGTGACCTCTCCAAGGTCAGCTGAGGTCATCTCGGGTCACCAGCACTGTTTTGCCAATAATTATTGATATAATACATATATAGACGTGCAAATGACACCACTGTGTTTGTCTCGTCGAGGCGCGTCACCCCATATGCAACATGACCTACCCGAGTCACCAAATAACCTTGACCTGAGGTATTTTTTTAAGTTGACCTAACCAGGGCACCATTAATATGTTTCGAAGCGCCTTGGCAAGGCAAAAACGCTGCTGTTAAAATTACCGCTATATGTCTAACCAATACACAGATATTTATTCAAACCTATTTGGGAAAAATGCCCTCGTGACCTTTGGTGACCTCTTGGGCCTAAACTATTGACCTGAGCTTAAACTTGTGGACACCTTCGGAGATTTAATTTTTTCATAAGCTTTCGGTTGCTTTTTCCGTTT
>JAXIVJ010007756.1:0-59071 GCA_036785665.1 Chirona hameri
ATATATATATATATATATATATATATATATATATATATATATATATATATATATATATATATATATATATATATATATATATATATATATATATATATATATATATATATATATATATATATATATATATATATATATATATATATATATATATATATATATATATATATATATATATATATATATATATATATATATATTTATATATATATATATATATATATATATATATATATATATATATATATTTATTAGCTGCCCTCGGGTATAGTCCAGTGTTTAGAGATGCAACGTTGGGGTACCAGCACTGATGCCCAGCTTGGTGGGGACCATTCTTGGAACAAGTATGGTCTATGTAGGAGCTGTGTTGGCACTTTTTAGGTTCTGAGTGTTTTATTTCACAAGCTTCTAACCTATATTGTCGTTTTGGGCAGCCGAACGGAGAGCACCAGTGTCATTACCAAAAGCTAGCGACGCAAAGCTTAGTCCGAACCAGCGCTCTGATTTGCTGGAGGCGACGTCACGTTGCTGTTGCCATGACCTGTTAGCCATCACGCATGTGATAAAGAGTAAAGCCCAGGCTACACGGCGTGATTGTCCAGGAAATCACGCACGTGTTCTCCGTGTTTGCAAGACTTCCTGACGTCCGGGATCTGGCCGATAACGGATATAACGCAAGGAAAATGGATAAACCACTGCATTTTTTAAATAGATAAACCACTGCATAAATATCTACCAGCTTCAACACAAGTTTCAACACTCACAATTTGCTCAAACGCCTCTTCATTCATCTTCCGCTACGATACTCAGCACACATATTCAAGTTTACGTCTAGCATAGACTACAATCAAATCAACGCGACATCAAGCAAAATGAAAAAAAAACCTGCAACACGCAATCTCGGAAAACACGACAAGTTCAGAATTTTGAACTTTTCATCGTTCCGTCCGTGACGTTTCATCCGGGATCTGCGTGATGTGCCAGTGTAGCTCACCCAATGCATTTACTATCAGCTGAACTAGCTCTGTCACGTAAATCCCGACAACACGGATAACACGCGCGGGATTTTCAGGAAATCACGCATAGTGAATGTAGCCTGGTTTAAGGCTGAAACACAGTCTTCGCGCAGCTGAGCGAAGTGAATGCGGGTGCCTATTCAAATACATTGAACGGAGGTTGCAACAACTGCACGATGCGCACGATGCGGGAAGAAAAAATACACTGATGAAATTTACCCATGTAGGCGCCCGCATGAATAGGCGCCCGCATCCACTTGGCGCAGCTGCGTGAAGACTATGTTTCAGCTGCGTGAAGACTATGTTTCAGCTGCGTGAAGACTGTGTTTCAGCTGCGTGAAGACAATGTTTCAGCTGCGTGAAGACTATGTTTCAGCTGCGTGAAGACTATGTTTCAGCTGCTTGAAGACTATGTTTCAGCTGCGTGAAGACTGTGTTTCAGCTGCGTGAAGACTGTGTTTCAGCTGCGTAAAGACTGTTTTTCAGCTGCGTGAAGACTATGTTTCAGCTGCGTGAAGACTATGTTTCAGCTGCGTGAATACTATGTTTCAGCTGCGTGAAGACAATGTTTCAGCTGCGAGAATACTGTTTTTCAGCTGCGTGAAGACTATGTTTCAGCTACGTGAAGACTGTGTTTCAGCTACGTGAAGACTGTGTTTCAGCTGCGAGAAGACTGTGTTTCAGCTGCGTGAAGACAATGTTTCAGCTGCGTGAAGACTATGTTTCAGCTGCGTGAAAACTATGTTTCAGCTGCGTGAAGACTGTGTTTCAGCTGCGTGAAGACAATGTTTCAGCTGCGTGAAGACTATGTTTCAGCTGCCAGGAGACTGTTTTTCAGCTGCGTGAAGACTATGTTTCAGCTGCGTGAAGACTACGTTTCAGCTGTGTGAAGACTGTGTTTCAGCTGCGTGAAGACTGTTTCAGCTGCGTGAAGACTATGTTTCAGCTGCGTGAAGACAATGTTTCAGCTGCGTGAAGACTATGTTTCAGCTGCGTGAAGACTGTGTTTCAGCTGCGTGAAGACAATGTTTCAGCTGCGTGAAGACTATGTTTCAGCTGCGAGAAGACTGCTTTTCAGCTGCGTGAAGACTATGTTTCAGCTGCGTGAAGACTATGTTTCAGCTGCGAGAAGACTGTTTTTCAGCTGCGTGAAGACTATGTTTCAGCTACGTGAAGACTGTGTTTCAGCTACGTGAAGACTATGTTTCAGCTGCGTGAAGACTGTGTTTCAGCTGCGTGAAGACTGTGTTTCAGCTGCGTAAAGACTGTTTTTCAGCTGCGTGAAGACTATGTTTCAGCTGCGTGAAGACTATGTTTCAGCTGCGTGAATACTATGTTTCAGCTGCGTGAAGACAATGTTTCAGCTGCGAGAAGACTGTTTTTCAGCTGCGTGAAGACTATGTTTCACCTACGTGAAGACTGTGTTTCAGCTACGTGAAGACTGTGTTTCAGCTGCGAGAAGACTGTGTTTCAGCTGCGTGAAGACAATGTTTCAGCTGCGTGAAGACTATGTTTCAGCTGCGTGAAGACTATGTTTCAGCTGCGTGAAGACTGTGTTTCAGCTGCGTGAAGACAATGTTTCAGCTGCGTGAAGACTATGTTTCAGCTGCGAGGAGACTGTTTTTCAGCTGCGTGAAGACTATGTTTCAGCTGCGTGAAGACTATGTTTCAGCTGTGTGAAGACTGTGTTTCAGCTGCGTGAAGACTGTTTCAGCTGCGTGAAGACTATGTTTCAGCTGCGTGAAGACTGTGTTTCAGCTGCGTGAAGACAATGTTTCAGCTCCGTGAAGACTATGTTTCAGCTGCGAGAAGACTGCTTTTCAGCTGCGTGAAGACTATGTTTCAGCTGCGTGAAGACTATGTTTCAGCTGCGTGAAGACTGTGTTTCAGCTGCGTGAAGACTGTGTTTCAGCTGCGTGAAAACTATTTTTCAGCCTTCAAAGCTCCACTGTGCACTTTTCGTGATGCGCTTTTGCGATATATCGTTTTGTCATGTCGGTTTCGCACTTTTGCTCTTTCTAGCTTTTGCACTTTATCGTTTCCTCATTTGTGATGCACGATAAGGTTATCTTCCATCAAACCCGCACCACATTGAAATTTTGACTTTTCTCACCCTTCCTCAACTATACTGCTTATTTCCCACGCTATTACCTGTCGCAACGGTGGCCTAGTGGTTAAAGGCGCTGGTCATAATGGTTTAGTCATCCGAAGAATACGGATTCGAAGCCTCGTCAGACGTATTTTTCGCCGTATCACATTTGCTTTAATACAAAATAAAATACGAGGCGAAGCACAAACATGGATGCAATTTCCCAGAAAAACTTTCATACAAAACGTCAACATCGATGTTCCGCTGCGCAAAAAGCTTAATTGAATATTCTTTATATTGGTTAGTGCTTGTGCGAAGAACATATTGTATAGGCAAATTATAATTAGTTTTATCATTTATGAACTCTTCCTCGAAATTAAAATATAATAGTACCAAAAAACGTTATATTAATATTTCGATCACAGATCTTCATCAGAAATTATACATTACCAAAACAACAATAATCAGAAAAATCAACAATTAAACTAAATTAAATCAACAATTCTGATTATTGTTGTTTTGGTAATGTATAATTTCTGACGAAGATTTGTGATCGAAATATTAATATAACGTTTTGTGGTACTATTATATTTTAATTTCGAGGAAGAGGTCATAAATGATAAAACTAATTATAATTTGCCTTAATTGAATATGTATCAATAGATGATCAACCTGTTGTGTGTACGGCAGAGCTGGGTAAGATTCAAACAATCATACGAATATGTAGGTATGCATCGTAAATGACTCCACTGATGATTTGCACGCTGGCTACACAGCTATATTTAACCGGGCTTCAATTTGTTCCTTCACAAACAACTTCTTGCCTCTCCACAGCTCATTGAATGGATATTAAGAAAACACAGATCACTTTTAAACTCACCAGCTTCCTCTCACTTGTGACTTTAACTAAACATTCATGAAATAAAGTTAAAACCGCTTGAAACACAGCCACTAATCACTTACAAGGTGGCATGATGAGCACACCGAACTACAAAAGTGCACAAACTTTCAACTGATCAAACTTTTTTCATCCTTTCTCATTTTTTTCGTTTCTGCGTGTTCTAGTTACACTTTTGCGACTTTGCGTTTCGATTTTGGGATTTACCGTACCGATATGGGACTTTCTCATTTCGTTTAGTGGAGCCTGCACTGTGTATTTACACGAAGATAACATTTTTATGGACGTGAGAAAACACAAGTTGACCTGATTAAACGCAAAAGTGAAGCGATAAATTGCAAAAGCGCACAGTGGAGCCCGGCAGTAACTTTTCATCTGCGATATAGGTAATGCCCTGCCGGCCCGACCCAGCTCACCTGAACTCGCGATTTATCGGCTCTCTGCGAGCGTCATGCCCAGAAGGCATTGGCCCAGCTGACCCGGCCCGCACGGTTCAAACCACGTGACCATTGCCTAACGCTAGCCTTTACGCAGGAGCCCCATTTATTCAGCCGACCTCCACCAATCCCAGTCACACAGCTGCTTCGAGAGCGCTGGTTGGTCGCGTGCGGTCATGGCTGGCTGGGGCATCATAGGTGTATGTAGGAATTCAGTTACGAACTTAGACGATAGATGGCTCTGAAGATTATTCGCAAATTGCATAAAATTGGACGATTAAAAAATAAAAACGTGCGATTCATATTTAGGTAGACAAAGCCAGCGAATAGCACATAAAATTGCAAACGATTCCGCCACACGGTTTAGGAGATATAAGCGATTTGCTGACTAGCCACTAGTACCTGCCATTACTTTTGCACTGACCTGTACCGCCTATGCCACACAATACAACTGTGATCCATGCAGATGATAGTGCACGAGATCCCCCAATGATAAATTTCGTTTTGAGTTAATAAACACAACGTGTGTGTATGGAGTCAAACACATGCCCCCCCCCCCCATCCAAACCAAATCGTCTCTGGAGTCGCATGTGGGCAACCCAAAAATATAATAAAAATAGTACAAGCTGTGCAAAGGTTAGTTATGAAGGTTGACTGAGTTTGAAAGTCTTATCTGTCAGAGATACATGTAATGCCAGTGACCCAAAATGCCTGTACCATTAGGACATTCGTTTGTCTCCCACCCCTGGGACAGCCTATGCCCCAAAATACAATTGTGATCCATGCAGATGATGTCGCATGATATAACCGACTGCAAAATAACGTTATGTGGCACTAAACACAATGTGTGTACCGAGTCAAACGCATATCCCCAAAATTCGTCCCTGGAGTTGCCCTTGGGCAACCCCAAAAACAAAACAAAATATAAAACGTGTGCAAGGCATTGCTAAAACAGGTCATCAAGTTTCAAGGTGATATATTTTGCTATGTAGTTACACGTCGTGGGTTCACAACGCCCCCTAATTTCATCCCTGGGACCGCCTATGTCACGCAACACAATTGTGATCCATGCGGATGATATTGCACGAAATCCCCCACTGAAAAATAACGTTTTTAATTACTAAACACAATGTGTGTGTACGGAGTCAAACACATGCACCCCAAAATCCGTCCCTGGAGTCGCCTGTGGGCAATTCAAAAATAGAAGAAAAATCTCACAAGCTGTGCAAAGGATAGTTATAAAGTTGCACTGAGTTTCAAAGTCTTATCTGTCAGATTTACATGTAATGTCAGTGACCCAAAATGCCTCCTAAAATTCGCCCCTGGAGACGCCCATGCGCAATCCCCAAAAGTGAGAAAATGTTCAACATGTCTAAAAATAGCAGCAGGAGAATGCGTGAAAGTTGTAAGCTCGTATCTACAACGGTTAGAGACTGGGAATTGATTCCCTTTGAAAGCCGAGACACGCTGAAAACCGAAACATGCCCTCCAAAAAACCACGCTCGAAGCCGCTCCTGGTGCGCTGAAAACTTTGACTATTGCGCCTAAATGTGCCCAATGAATATTTAGGAAAAGTCCAAAAGTTTGATGGCCGTATCTCCACTCGTTTGGGAACAGGAGCGGAAAAACCTTAGTGGTCGTTTTAGCCCCCGCGACACTAAAAGGGTTAACCCGCTCCCCGCTGGGGTCTTCGCGTACAACCGTTTTTGTTACCAACTCAGCCAACCTCTTTTACGCAACTTCTATGATTTTGTTTTACCCGAGGCCATGTCAGGTCATGGCTCCAGGTCAGGTCAGGCGAACGCACCTCCGAAAAAGTGATCAGTGTTGTAGTGTTCTGTGAAAAACGGCACTGCTACGTGACGCCACCATCATTCGGTTTCCCTGCGTGAGAGACCCCGGTTGGCGTGAGAGACGGTTGGGTCGGCGTGAGAGACCCCGATGGTAGGTGGTGGCTGTCGCATCGTCATGAAGCCCCAATACCACTTAACACGCACCCTGGAGGGCCTCAGATAATTACACGCCCTGGAGGGAGGGGGTGGTCGGATTTCGTCCCCCCCCCCCCCCATATGATCTCGAAAACCACGCAACGTAGCGACAAGCAGAAAACGACGTTAGATTGCTCGAGACAAGCTCTTTCGAAAGTATTTCGTTCATTTTTTTCTCAAGTCAATATTGAGGTGACCAGAGGTCATCAAGGGTCAGATTTGCAAGTTTTCAAGACTTTGCTTCGAACACCCCCAAATATCTCAGGAACTATGATAGTTAGCAGCAAACGGAAAAAAGCAATCTAGAGCCCTTGCAAAAATGCAATCTCGACATAAGTGTCCTCAGATTTGAGCTCAGGTCAATAGTTTAGGCTCCAGAGGTCATCGAATGTCAAAAAGGTGATTTTTGGCAAAACTGTTTTTCGCAAATAATTTGTTACCTAAAAAGATAAAGCAATAGTGTTTACTCCCTCGTGTTGTTCTCGTCAAGGCGCTTCGAAACATATTCATGGTGACCGGGTTAGGACAACTGAGAAATTTGATCTCAGGTCAAGGTCAAATGGTGACCCAAGTTAGTTATGTTGCATATTGGGAGACGTGTCACGACGAGACAAACACATTGGTACCATGTTATCTTCTCTATCTGCATTATATCGATAGTTATTGACAAAACAGTGTTGGCGGTCACGAAATTGACCTGACCTTAGGTCACCGGTATCAGAAATCCGATATAAACAAATTGTTGGTGTCTATGATCTTATGCAGTCCTGCAAGATTGAAGCCGATCGGCTTAAAACTGTGGCTGTGGTACTACTGCAAACGTTTTGGAGTTGAGGTCATCACGTAACCTGGTCTGGTGACCTGGCCTGAGATGACCCGAGGCCAAAATTTTTACATAATGTGGGAAGTTCATTGTTGAACAGGTGTGCAAAAAACGGCGTTGCTGCGCGATGACGTTTTTGCGCTATCCTTGAAAACCGGAGGGGGCGGATTTCGCCCCCCCCCCCCTCCAGGGCGCGTGTTAAGCCATTGCTTACCGGGTCTTGTATTTTCCACATGTGATTGAAGACCTCCACGGGGCGAACATTTTTTTCTTGGTGCTAAAACGGAGCTGTATGGGCTTAGCTCTAGGAACTAGCCTGTTCGCGTCGTAGATGGACTCTGCTCGCTTTGTTGTCACTCCTGACGACTCATTCGGCGTGGAACGCTGGTTTTCGTGCGCAGTTCTCGCTGATGATCTGAAAATGGTATATATTAGTAGTATATGTATGACGAAAAATAACAAGAAATGTTTCACTGGCGTTGCGCGCCAGTGTTCTTTGAGTTCTAGCAGAAGTTCTAGAAGAAGAAAACATAACTTGAGTAGATACCTATCTGGGTCAGATGCATACAACATTACCAATATAACTCACGATGGAAGCCGCCAAGGCTGAAGCCACTGTTTTCCTGTTCCTATTCCCTGCCCTTTTCCGTTCCCATGTACATACCTATTATGTAAACCACAGGGAGATCGGATAACTGGATACGTGACAGGTAAGTCATTGACGTCATCAACAACGTGTCAACGTCATCAATGTCATCTGGCTGACATAATCAGAAACACGAAGTGTGAAGAGAGTAATAATACAGTGTTCGTTAGTTTTGCAGGTGCATGTCAGGAAAAATACGGCACTTCGATACTTAAAAGCGAGCCGACGAGGGAGAACTTTCGACCCCCCGCCCTCTCCCCCGAGGTTTATCGGGAATAACGGAGCCACTGTTCTTGGCACAGCCGTTCGCCCATCAATCGCTCATATTTTCTGAAAGTTTTGACGTCAGTGATCTCAGATCAGGTCACTTTAGGTCACATCAAGTGACCCCACCTCCAGAAATATTTGTGTCGTGCCACAACCAGTATTCGAACGATCAGTTTCAATCTCACATGATTTGCTCAGATCATAAGTACCTACAATTATGCTATCTCAGATGTTGTATGTCGGTGACCTAATGTCCGGTCAATTTCTTGACCTCCCCATTGTAATTAAATGGGAGGGGGGTGTGTGTAAGTGCGTCCTGTCTTCGTATCCTATTTTTATCCGGCTCCCACCCGCCTCCTCTCCAGTTCCACACTGAATGCAGGCTTCGTTATAATTTAGTAGCCTGAGCCCCGGGAGGGGGGCTCGGCGCCGTCTCGCAGGCTTCGGTACAGTCGAGGCTCTCCTCAGGAATGATAGGGATGGCCATTTTCACTGTCGCATACTCGCCCTTTGCGGTACTTGGTGCGATTTAGTATGTATTTCTTTCGGGCATTTAGTATGTATTTCTCGTTACCGTCGGATATAAAGAGTTTGTAATGTCTCCGACGTGATTTGTCAATTCCAAGGTATTTATTTGATTAAGAAGTTGTAGTATAACTGTCGAGATGTTGCGCTCATACGTAGTACTTGTCCGCGCCGTACTCGCGTCTAGAGGCGGGACAATCTCGAGGTACTCATCTCGGCCTATTGGCTTTCTGTGCCACCCCTGCCTCCTTTGTAATTACGCCTGTGCAGAGGCGATACCGTCGGTAAGGCAGCCCAGCAGACTCAGGATTATTTCTTCGTATCGTTAATATGTATTGTTGTATTATCAGTAAGTTAGATGCCAAATATTAGCGCGATTAACATCGCGTCGTGATCGCCGCTGATGCGTCAGTGTCGGCTGATATGTCACAGCCAAGCTTAGTTTTGCAGCAACTCGTGAGTTATTTTTAACATTGTTGCTGCGCATAACGTTGCTGCGTGAGCAGAAGCGGGCGTTTTTCGAGACTAAACGTGTCTTGCAGTTAGCGCGAATTCGTCTTGATTCGCCTTATGTCTTTCAGAAACCGTGTTCGTGTTCGTTCGAACTTACCCGTCCGCTAATAACCGGACCACACGCGTCGTCTACGACTTTCGCCGTCCCGACACAACTCAGGAAGCCAGGCACAGGCACCAACAGGGGATGCCAGGCACAGGCACCAACAGGGGGATGCCAGGCAAAGGTACCAACAGGGGGATGCCAGGCACAGGCACCAACAGGGGGATGCCAGGCACAGGCACCAACAGGGGGATGCCAGGCACAGGCACCAACAGGGGGATGCCAGGAACAGGCACCAACAGGGGGATGTCAGGCACAGGCACCAACAGGGGGATGCCAGGCACAGGCACCAACAGGGGGATGCGTATAAACCCACAGGAAATGGCTAACTTTGACAAATTTTCACCAGACCCACCATTCCTGTGCCAAATGGAAGCATACATGTCAAGTTTATGTCCTGTATCTTTTACAAGGTCAACTCAGGTGACTCAAAAGTCATGTGTAGTTTTTCTTCAGGAACTTCCTACACTGAAAACATTTTTGACCACCTCACGCTTCTTGACCATGGTGCTACTACCCATTTACAACTTATTTACGAGCCATTTACCACATGATTCACATCTTTACCACATATTGACCAGGTCATTACTACATCTCGACTACCTTTCTACTACCATAAGTCTTGACCACAGTATTACCGCCCTCCCTTTTAGCTGTAGATGTAGTTCAAATGTCGTCGAGAGATGATTTAAATGTGTTCACCTACCACAACATGACTAAGTGAAAACTACCTTGACCCGCCACACAGGGGTCGAAAAAAATGAAAAGTGGTCGCCAACGAAATTCCGGATTAAGCTGGTCGCCGGCATTGGCGCATCGAGAACGGGTGGTTTGGCGGCCAAATTCAAAGTCTCACACAATTCTGAAAACTCACCGAATTTCGCTTGCTTATGCATTGATAGCTGATTTAAAACAAACTTCCATTAGTAAAAGTTGCTTATATTTTCTTCCGTATCAGGAAATGTGTCAATTTTGCGCCGATTTCACTTGGTTTGGAGGGGGGCATGGCCCCTTATAGAAAGCTGTTGTTTCATCTCCAAATAGAGATGTGTCCAATTCTACACCGTATAGGTGACCAAGATAGAGTAGAAAAATAAATCAAAAGGTCATTATTTCCATTTAAAGTGTTGGTTTATCAGTGTTCTTTCGGCTTCAGCCCAAACAATGACAGCATGACTGGTATGGTAACTCAATATTTACATTTTCCTTCTTGTTCAATTATTTATTAAGGATGCTTTGCCATTTTCATTGTAATGACTCATTCATTGAATAGCTAGTAGGAAGACAAATTCAGAACATCATAAACAGCTCTATTCAACAAAGAAAAACTCAAGTTGCATGCATTAAATGAACTCAAATGCAGGAATGCACATACAATGTTGGCTAAATGAATGTTTGTTGGTATAATGTGCACCAAAGCATTTTATTATCCATGATTGATAACAGCTGATTTGGTAAAAATACAATGGTTTGGTCTTTTGCAAAAACTGTATGGGCATCACAACTTCATCTTTCATAATAGCCGTAATAGCATAATAGCGAAGGTTTATTGCGCTAAAAAGTTTCTGAAAAGTTTTTGAGAAGTTTTGGTATAGAAGTCTTAGTATATTATACATTCCAAGAAATATATTACTGATGTAGGCGATATTATCACTATTCAATGGTTACGGAAACATGTATTGAGCTCATAACCAGTTTATGATACAAAATTGGCCGTTTTTAAACAACATATGCGTCCATTTGTTCAGTTTAGCATACCGTCATACTAATTACTAAATCTGGCAGCGTCATGGATCACAGGTCTGTCTGCGCATGCGCAGTGATGTGCCAGCATAGATTCGCCGCTGCTTCCGACCCGCGTGCCGCACGCACATGGACAAAGCCAAGCCGCACAGGCCGGCCGCCGGATTGGGCCGGATTGGGCGAGCCCATTGCGTCCAATTGAGTCACACGCCACATAATGTTCTGAATCGTTCTGAAGTTTTGACACGTTTCAGTCGGTGGAGATCACAACTGACCTATCCATACTGATCTTGCTAATCACCACCGAACAGCAATTTTGTCAGCATATTATATTCTTACCAACATATCATACAATTTTTAGGGACATTGCAAGCCAAAAATCGCATTTAATAGTTGTGTAGTAAAGCAATGGATCGTCGAACTAAGACTTCTATACCACAACTTGTTTACTTTTCAGAAACTTTCCAGTGTCTTTCAGCGCAATAATCCTTCGTGAAAACGGCTAATGATTAGCACTAAGCCAGATATATTTGGGTCTATTTCATCGTACTCTACAGGAAATCACCTGCACTTCGAGGCACGGTGAGGGCATGGATAAAGAAGTAAGTATGGATAGGTAACTCCGCCCACTTTCTATTGCTATCCGCGACCACGCGCAGCCGCTGCGTTTCCTGTACTACGAAAACGACAGCTAGTATACCGCCCGCCCCGTGGTAGGCCGCAACGCTCAGACGGCCACATGTCGCATGGTTTGTCGCCTTCCGGTGAATGTGGGATGAACCCAATTAAGTTTAAATGCATTCGGGAAGCTCTCACAAGCACTTATGACATGTTGGTTCCACCGACGGACATCATGCCTGGTAATTTGTGCCCATATATGTAGGAACGTCCCCGTGATAGGCCGTTTCCCGTACTACAAAACATCTAGTACCGCACTGTGGTCGCTAAATCGCGTATGATTCCTATCCATGCTTACTTTATCAATGGCGAGGGTTAGTTTGGTTTCAGTTTGGGGGCAAACAAAAAATAGTTTCACCCAATGCTACAAACTCATTGGACTTTGTTCCCTTAGCATGTGACTTTACATTTTTATCCTAAATGAATCAGCAAATCCCAATGAATGTATCAGAAATCATAACACTCAAAAACGAAACAGAAACTACAGCTGGGCATATGACCATTGACCAAGGAAGGGTGGTACTCTTGATAATGAAACAGAAACTACAGCTGGGCATATGACCATTGACCAAGGAAGGGTGGTACTCTTGATAATGAAACAGAAACTACAGCTGGGCATATGACCATTGACCAAGGAAGGGTGGTACTCTTGATAATGAAACAGAAACTACAGCTGGGCATATGACCATTGACCAAGGAAGGGGGGGTACTCTTGATAATGAAACAGAAACTACAGCTGGGCATATGACCATTGACCAAGGAAGGGGGGTACTCTGGATAATGAAACAGAAACTACAGCTGGGCATATGACCATTGACCAAGGAAGGGGGGTACTCTTGATAATGAAACAGAAACTACAGCTGGGCATATGACTATTGACCAAGGAAGGGGGGTACTCTGGATAATGAAACAGAAACTACAGCTGGGCATATGACCATTGACCAAGGAAGGGTGCTACTCTTGATAATGAAACAGAAACTACAGCTGGGCATATGACCATTGACCAAGGAAGGGTGCTACTCTTGATAATGCATGAAAGGGTTGTTTTTTACTAAAGCATGTTACATGGTTCTTCAACCTTTACAATCCTGTACACAATTAACTAGACACTGACACTGCAACTCAAACTGTTACCTGCTGTCTTGTTTGCAAGTTACGCCCATGGCTATTGCCACAAAACTCCGTTAACCCTCGCCAGTCAGGGGAGGGGGTGGATGCCACCCCCTCTGTTTTTCAGGAATAACTCGCGTAAATATTAACCGATTGCGATGAAACTTTGAGTACTTTACCTTTGAACAATTTTACACATACTTTGAAAATTTAACATTTCTAACTACAAACCCGTGACCTATGACCTTTGTCAAGGTCATGTCAGGCGTAACTGGCGTCCCGTAGTATCGATCCTTGCAGTTTCCGAGTGTGTGTTCAGGAGCATATGCACAGGTGTTGCCAGGTGACAGTTGTGTTTTCCACTGAGGTTGTGACCTCGATTGACCTTTTACGAAGTCAACCGAGGTCACTGACCTCCGATGACCTCAGATTACCTTGTTTGGCGTCTGGCAGTTTCTGGAACATTTTGTGAAGCTGATTTCGAATCTGGGATCCATTTTTCATAATTATATGTTCCACTGGGGTCATGCGCTTCCACATGTCAACCGAGGTCACTGACCACAGATGACCTGACATGAACTTTTTGGAATTTGGCATTTTCTATGAAATTGTGTTACGTTGATTTCCAGTTTGGCACCCATTAACCCGCGCTGTGCCGGGGAGGGGTGTGTATACCCCCCCCCCCCCCCCCCCCCCCACAGGTTTTTATAGAATAGCGCGCAGCCGTTTTTGGCACAGCTGTTCGGGCAGGTCACCAGACCAGGTCACGTGACCCCACCTCCAAATAAATTGTGGTCGTACCACAGTCACATATTTTGGATGATCAGTTTTACACTTACAGGATTTCATAAGGTCATATATATCTGCAATTCGCTATCTTTGATTTTGTATATCAGCGACCTAAGGTCGGGTCAATTTCGTGACCTCCCCATTATAAGTCAATGGGGAAATATTCAAATGCTTCCTATTCCAAAGATACGCAAGACATCAGTATAATTCCTTATGGATCATGTTATTATAGGCTATTCTTGATGACCTAGTTGCCATTTTTGTTCAGTGACCCCTACAGTGTCAGCCAAGGTCATCAACAGTTGCATTTCAATAACTCGACATAATGACGATAGAGATGTGAAACCGACACCAATGTGTTTGTCTCGTCGAGGCACGTCTTTCCATATACAACATGATCTACTTGGGTCACCACTTGACCTTGACCTGAGGTCAAATTTTCAAGTTAACCTAACCTGGTCAACACTAATATGAGTCGAAGCGCCTTGGCTATACAAGCACGATGACATCAACATTATTGCCTTGCCGTTGTTAGCTAAGAAACTATTTGTGAAAAACTGTTTTGTAAAAAAAATAGCCTTTTTGACATTTGATGAGCTCTAGAGCCTCAAATATTGACCTGAGCTCAAATCTGAGGACACCCTGTTGATTGCAATTTGCAAGAGCTTTACGTTGCTCTTTTCCCTTTGTTCCTATATATCGTAGTTCCTGTGATATCTGGGGGTTTCTGGAGCGAAGTCCTAAAACTGGAAAGTGTGACCTATGTTGACTTCTGGTGACCTCAATATTGGCTTTAAGAAAAAATATCTAAAGACTTTCGAATGATCTTGTCGAGAGCTTTCGAACGCATTTTCCCGTGTCTTTCTAGCCCTGTTAGTTTTGGTGTTAGAGAGGGGGGGTGTCTAAACATCCCCCCTCGGGGCACGGCGAAGGTGGCGCCGAGCACCGGCACGGCGCGGGTTAAGCATAATTATATGCTCATTCACGATTCTAGCTCAATTAAATTCAATTTCTACGCATTTAAAATTGTGATGATTTGTGAGTCATTGACATGACCTCAGCGGTCAGCGAATGACCCAGGACCTTAAAATCAGGTGTCAATGGCCTCCTCTCGTCACAAGCAACACACTCGTCTTTGAATCGAAGATCTATCTCAATTAGGTGCGAAACGGCAAGGGGTTGTCCCCCCCCCCCCCCCCCCCCCCTGCACGGTCACGCAGTGATCGGACGCTGCACTGGCGAGGGTTAAGGTACCTACAAACTGTTCTAAACGCAGGATTAATCAGCAAAGAAGGTAATGGTACATTAGGTGAATTGTTAACACCATGTACAGTCGGTCTCATAATAATCTTCCCTTGCCACCACGTGGCGCTACGGTCTGGCTAGGCACACACAAGGTGTTTTCCCACCGTAGGTTGGTACCCATTGTGGCTGTCTGGCGGGTGCGTGACCTGGGGAGGGGGAGGGAAGGAGGGAGTGCGGGGCGTTTTCGGAATGGAATGCGCCGCGACCCGGGTGGTAGTCAAGGCCGTCTGTCTCGAGGGTCAAGAGGCCGCCTGTCCTGAGCTGGCAGAGATCCAATATTGGAGACTAAATAACAGTGCTCCTCACGTAAGCCCAAATGGACTGGTCAGTATAGCTGTCGAATCTTAGCGTCTTTTAGCTTGACCGTGGGTTCGAATCGCTCTGACACCAGACGCTTTTACGTAGCACATGCTAAAAGAAACATTGCATGCATGTATCACGATGCACAACCCCAAAATGATACAAAAACAAATGTCTACATTGTGGGTCTATAGTTATACACAAATAAAAAAAACAACTAACACAACACGAAGCCCGGGTGATTTTTAAGGCTGCCAGTGGTGGAACTTTATGAAATCGGTGGGGGGGGGGGGGGGCGGCCGAATGCTGAAGTTGAAACTAAATGTCCAATACTATATATATAGGTATATATAGTGTATAGTTATTATATAATATACGTATTATACAAATATTACAATTAATACAATTATGGAACCATTGTGTCCATTTTTACAAGAAAAAAACATTTTTTTCCCAATTTCCTTCTTTCAGACCATAACATTAACGTACTACTAGTTAACTGAAATTGATAGGTAAACACTGACTGGTCATATAATTTTTTTTAAAGACGGAAACACAATTTCGAAGCCGTTAAATGTTAAAGGGACTGTCCCACCTTTGTGAAAGTTGTCGAATCACACTTAATTGTATGTCTACATGTCAGGCGAGGTCAGCTGAACATGTTCGTGAACTTTTTTCCCAAAAAAAATGCTTATCTTGTAAGATATTCAACTTTTAGTTTTAAGCGGAAAGTTGGGTTGGTGACGTCATTTTGTTAAATAAATAATAGGGGAATCCTTAGTGCTGTCAAATGTATGGCACAATTTTTTGTCGACATCTATTGCGCAGAAAAAGCGAACCACCCGGTGTCTAGATTGGCTTAGATTGCGAACCACCCGGGGATCGAGAAATGAAAGACGGAAATATTTCAAGGCTGCCCTTAAAACAAGTCTACTATCATTACCAGTTGGGCAAAGAGACGACGCTGTCTGTTTAGAGTCCCTATTCAAATACACATGGGCTTTATTTTTTACAGATGTCAAAATCAAACTCGAATATCCTTTTCATTAGTTCATTGTGGTTGTTTTAACTGCTACCATATACTTAATTTCATTGCCAAGCCATCAAAATGGCTATCTCAACTCAAATATAATGTTAAGATGGGATAGTCCCTTTAAATAAACGCCATCGGTAGCCAATTAAAAATGCACGTGAAAACCACGTTCCCCATACCAGGCACGTAGCCAGTTTTTTTGCTATGTTTTTTTTCAGTTTTTTTTTCCAGTTTTTTTACCTATGAACAGATGACCAGGAGTGCCCCCGCCCTCTATCCCAACGACGCACATCACCTTACGTTATCACCAGAGAACAAAAGAGAAAATGTCGCGGCACTCTCAGCTAAGAAATGGAAGAAGAAATAAAAAAGCAAATGAAGAGAGGAGGTCTTTGGTGTGTTAGCTGTGGTCAAAAATAAGAAGGCAGAAAGTAGTCGCTGCTGAAATCAGCAAGCGACTGCCCCCCCCCCAGCTACGCCCCTGGGAATCTTACATTCTCACCTTCGCACACACGTAACCGAGTTAGTAAGGATCGCATGTTTGCCTCACTGTCTGCTGCCCCGATCTCGTTGCTATCAAGAAAGGTTTGTCAGGCAGTGAGGCAGGATACACTTTCATTCATACAGGTTGGGCATTAGGCAAGGCAGGTCCTGGTCGAGGTAAGCAGGTCTTTGCCGGAACCCGGTGAGTCCTCCCAGCTAAGCAAGGCTTGTTGCTGTTCGGTCTCACCGGGTTCCAGGGCCGGTTAGTCGAGGTGGTTTTTGTGAATGAATCAAATTAATGCTACTCAAGAAAGTAGAGGAGAAATAAAGGTATTTATATTGGACAGGACCGATATAAACCTCCATCCCTAAATTACTATGTTTATGTATGTATTATGTACGTTCATGCATGCATGCTTATGTTGTTTGTTTACGTTAATGTATCTAAGTTTATATATGCCTGGAGGAAATGTTCTTTACTAATTTGTGTTGATGCATTCCTTAGATATATGACTCATGTTTGCTGAATGGAGTTGAGGTGTTATAATGGAATTCCATAGTCTAGGACCAATCCATGATGCAACTCTGGTACGATGAAGCTTTTCTGTGAAAGTTTCGTTGAAATGACGCCTATTTCTTAATGCAATGCTTGGGGTGTGACAATGTAAATAGGGCATCAAGTTCTACAGGAAGGCTTCCGTTAAATTTTCTGAACATTACTGATATAAGCTGTTGTTTAGCAATGTCTTTTACTTTAAGTAGATTAAGGCTTATAAATATAGGATTTGAATGTGCCTGTCTATGTTGATTATCGATAATTCTTATGATGCGTTTTTGGAGAATTTCTATCTTATTTACATATGTAGGATTGGTAAATCCCCATACATGACAACAGTAATGACTAGATTATTTTCTGGTATCAGCAGCCATGGTGAGAAGAGTAACGCGATCTAACATTTTGGCAGGGTACCGCACTGACCACAGCCTGATTAGTATTGAGATGAATGTAAATGTGCGAAACAAACGAGGACTGTATTGGAAGTTTAACAATGCTTTGCTTAAGGACTCTACGTACATTAACTTGGTGAATAAGGAAATTGATGATGTGAAAAAGCAATACGCCGTTCCACTTTATGCGGGTACAGAGGTGGAAGAGAGCAGTGATATCGAACTGACCATTGATGAACAACTTTTCTTTGAAGTAATGCTTTCCAAATCTCGGGATAGGTGGACATTGTTGGAAATATTTTTGGTGTTAGGTGGGCATTGTATTTCGATGGACCTAAAATGTCCATGTTAAATTAGCCATGCCGTCGCACATTATGGTGGACGTTTAGCCACCTAGCACAATATTATTTTTTGGTGGACCTAAATTCACGTCCCCCTTAAACACTCCCTGCATATCAAACCGCATTTTTGATGTTTCATAGTTCCAGTCTTCACCACCTGTCGGCGCGACCATCGCAAATTAATCAGCTGATTGCGGCGGCGGCGGCAGGCGGCTGCTCTGTGATTCGGCAGAGTGTCGTGTTCTGGAGCGTTTAGCAATAACAATTAGTTACAAACTATTTGACTTGTAAAGAACTGAGTTACTGTAAAAAGGTTTGATAATGCAGTGTAATATGTTAATAATATTAGTATGTAAATATGAATGAATGCATTTCAAAGTCACGCATAATTTGTCAGACTAGTTTTATTTAAAATTGTGTTTCGTTATTATATTATGCTCCTACTTCGATACGCTCGTCAGAGAGCAGCCATTGTGGTGGCCAACGCGGGCGGTTGTGTGTGTGGCTCTGCTGAAAGATGCCGGGATGCAAGGTAAGCTCTCTGTATTTGATACTGTTTGTTTGTTTCTGGGTCAAGAACCAATCTTCTTGGGACCAAGGCTCTAATTGTCTTGGGTCGTCAGTTTGTCGGTTGTCAGGACACGCGCAACATACGCCGTCGGTGACGAATGCCACGCGAATGCTGTATCTGACACCAACACTGGTGGATCTAGGCTGACCATTTGGAGAGGACAAACAATAATTTTGCCTGAAATGAAAGGCAATATTTGAGAGAAAAAATGCATATTTGAGCAACAATCATGACCGTTCGGGGAAGGCCATTGCCTCGGGTCCTCGCCCTGTTTCCGCCAGTGGATACCAATCCTTCTGTGCTAACGGCAGAGACGCCTTCGCTACCTGTACAGTGCAGACATGTGCGTGGATTCCAAGATCCTGATGATCCCTGTGATCTGGATTCAAGATCCACTGAAATCATATATCTGCTACAGTTTGCCTATGAATCAGAATACAAAACGGTCTGGACCAATGGTGTCACCAGTTTCAAAATCACTAGGGACAAATCCAAGTGCACTTGTACACGAGAGCGGGACTATATTAGGGATGACTGAAAATTACTAGGGACAATTTCCCTTGTGTCCCCAGTGGTGGCGACGCCCATGGTCTGGACCATTCCAATGGATTTGCAGGACCAGATTGGATCGGTTCAGAGAATTGATAGTACAACATATTCCAAATGTATCATCAGACAAATTGTAAGCTAAAAGTTCAATATCTTGTCAAATTTAAACACCAGACTTGTCATGCTATTAACAGTGTAAAAGCCCTTGAGTGTGTTGATATTGACTACACCATTAGTAACAGCAAGGTCTAGTATTTGTGTGTGACTGAACATCACGCTGCAGCTGCGCAGGCATAGGTGGAGAATGTACTTCTAGGTATGTGTGGCCAATGCCACACCAACTTAGAAGTTGGTGTTGCAGCACCATACCTACCCATATTTAATATTGTTTGTAATGCAAATGTATTGTAGCATCTTGACAGGTTGTGAAAAAAGCACTAGAATAACCTTTGGCCAAACCAACTTTTGAAACAATTCCCGTTGGGCAAACTACAGGGAGCAGATACAAAATAGATTGATCAATAAATAAATTGGAATGGGCCATGCCCATGTAAGGATATTTGATCTAAATTTAGATACCTTTTGGTACATTCTCACATTCAAACATCCCATAACCACGGAAAAAGGCCCCTAACTACAATATTTTTGTACCAAAATGAAGTGCATGAATAGCTCTTTATTTTATTTTGTCATTGGCAGCCAATACTTTTTGGTCTGAAAGAATTTTGCTCTCTTCATTTTGTTCTTGAAATTTGCTCTCTTCACCTAATCTTACCAACATTGTAGTTACCTTACTGGTTAGCAGGCACAGATCCAGGATTTTGGTCAGGGGGCGCGCCATACAAAAAAGTTCCGCCCTACGGGCGCACTTAGCGGGCGATACATTGGCGCGACCCGGCACAGGAGGAAGGGGGTCGCGAGCGCGCGCCCCCCTCTAGATCTGCGCCTGGTTAGGGTGAAAGTCCAATATTCGGACATATCCAAATCTGACTTTTCATGCATCAGAATGCAGACAATACTGAACACATTGTTTACATTCTGATAGCATGAAAAGTCTGAAAATAGGATGTGTCGGGGTTACAACAGTTGACCCTACCTTACCTTACGGTAGTCAGAATTTTTAGGCTGCGAGGCCTATGGAACCCGCTTTGTCGAGCTCATAATTCCAGTCATATCTCAATCTGCATCAGGTATATTGTACCTGATGTGAGCCAAGTGCGTGTCTAATCTAGCATCTCACGTCTAATCGCCTAATCTATAGTTAAAATGTCATTCCATTTTGCTCACAAATATTTCATATCTACCACAAATCAGGATTTTTTCCTTTTCAAGTAAAGTATTTCTTTTCAAAAAATGAAAATCTGAATTTCCTTAACAAGAAAGTTTACTTTCCACCTATGGAGGACATCCTGCACAATCTTACTTTGGCTTGTTTGGAAGCAAATCAAAATGGAATCCATTTGCATTAGCCAGCTGCTTGTGCAATCTAAATTTGGATCACCCATCTGGATCACCCAGTCATCTCACCTCATTGAAGGAAACCACATATTAAAATAACGAAATATCCCACCACAAAAATAGGCAAATCAACATCACGTTTTATAACAGAGCCAATATCAGCCACAAGAAAACATTTTCCGTAATAGAATTGCCTATTTTAGAAAAGGTGCTATAATACGTCATCAGTCCATACTTTTTTCGCCAATGGAAAGCGGGCAGTACTTTCAGATCCACCCGTTAACCAAGGCAATAGAAACCCCGTAAACTGTCAAAACGGGTCTCGTGACGTCATGAGTAACTTGAGTTATGTTCTATCTGAAATACTGCGATACACCGCAATGAGCATTTTGAGATGGGAATAAATTAAACCCGTCATCGAATTGACTGCCTTCATCACCATAAATGACTTCAAATCACCAAAACGTCACAACATATTGAGAATTTAGGCCGATGGACTTCTTTAAAAAATATTTAACCGTCGTCCTACGGGGGGGGGGGGGGGGTCCTAAAACGACCCCCTGACGTTTGTCTTGTATAACGTTTTACACATGCTGCGAATCTTGCTGAAATTTTCAGTAGCCGTCTCTGTCTCTGTGTCTGTGTCTTCATGGGCGCAAATTGACCACGCAGTCGTCGCGCCCTAAAGCCCCAACAAACAAACAATGTGTCTCTGTATGTGTCTGTGTCTCTGTCTCTGTGTCTCTGTCTATGTGTCTCTGTGTCTGTGTCTATGTATCTGTGTCTCTGTCTGTCTCTGTCTCTCTCTGTCTCTGTCTGTAGCTGTGTATCTGTATCTGTGTCTCTGTCTGTCTCTGTTTCTATGTATCTGTGTCTCTGTCTCTGTGTCTCTGTCTCTGTGTCTCTGTGTCTCTGTCTCTGTATCTGTGTCTCTGTATCTGTGTCTCTGTATCTGTGTATCTGTCGCTGTGTCTCTGTATATCTGTCTCTGTCTCTGTGTATCTGTCTATGTCTCTGTGTCTCTGTGTCTCTGTGTCTGTCTCTGTTACTGCCACTGTGATATATCATTGTCATGTCACTGTCACGTTATTTATATATATATATATATATATATATATATATATATATATATATATATATATATATATATACAACAAACATTACATGTTTGTGTGCTATGCATTTCAAACTGTAATCCCTTGCTTTATTTCTGTTTACAGAGCACCAATTGCCCATGCCGGCCTGGGCAGAGCCGCTTCCTGCTGGGCCCGAGAGCCAACCAGGCCCAGAAAGTGAAGCACACTGCCTCACTCCTCCTCTAGGACATCACCGAAAAAAGACAGCATTTCGAGAGGATAAGAAAATAGCTCATGTTCCACCTAGAAAGCAGATCACCGAACCCAACAGTGGTATGCGCTCTCCGTCTGTGAGCAGTGATTCGGAATCAGAAGTGTCTGTCGCACTTTCTGACTCTGATTCTGAATGGGTGCCTCCTAGTCACGATTCTGATTGGGTGCATCCTAGTCACGAGTCATCGCTCGATATAGCAGACTGTTCTTGGACGCAGCGACTTCCGGGGCTTATGCTGCAGAACGAAGATCAGGCACCCACGGAGGACCAGGCTCCCTCGAAGCAGCAACCTGTATCAGCTGAAGTAGAACCATCGGCCCCGGAAAGCTCTCGTGAAGCCCCAAGCAGCAATGGTGTACGTGATGGCGTGTTCTACAACTTGGCACCCAAAGCTAAAGCCTACGATACCGTGAACGCGTGCCTGCACTGCAGACAATTGATAAAGCAGAAGATGCGGCGTCATTTGAAGGCGAAACATTCCACTCACACTGACGTGGCTAGTGCTATGGCGGAAAGAAGCTCCAGAGGTCTAAAATTTGACTTTCCCTCTAACCCCGGATAGAGCAAATTTCGAAGAACTTAAAAAAAGAGGAGAAAGTATTCGGTCATACATGGGCAGTACTGCTGCTTGCTGCCGTCCATGCTTCCTCCTACGTTTAGAACATGCGATGGCAAATCGCACAATTTAGTTGCCCCGACTCACTTCACTTTCTGTTTTTACCGTTCTTTCCGAAGTAAGAGCGAGATAGAAGCAAGCCTCTGTCGTGATGGTCCAGTTCACTGTTCTTCCGTATGGAAATTTCGTCCTAATCAGCGGTTATAGAAACTGGTATTTTTTAGAGCCTGCATTTCTGCAGTGCTGCCAGACTGAGAGGTTTCCGTCTTTTCTAGAGGTTTGAAGTGCAAAGTTGAAGAATATTATAGAAAATGTCTCTAGGATGTCTTCCTTTTTGGGGGTATTCTCATATTTTTGAATTCGGTTATGGGTTTTTCCAGGAAACCCCTAGATAAAGCGGGAACTTGGATTTGCTGTCAGCACTGTGAGTTTACTGACCATTGTTTGCAGTTTGCACGTGTTTAGTAACAGTCAAGGTCATCTCTGTAGGCGATATTGATACAAGGTCATATACTGATACGGTATATATATATACATTGGTATAGGGATCTGGAGACTGGAAGAATCGTGCATTATACGAAGAGACCGTCGGTGGGTCACATGAGGTCATGTATCCATGCCTGCGAAGAGTAAAGTGCGGATATGTGGGTTGAATTGTGTTGTGGGAAAGAGGTCATTCAGAAAAACTTGAAAAACCACACTGCGAGCAAGCATAATTCCTGTGTAACAAGACCGGTGCCATTAAACAAAAAAACACATTTGGTGTTGGTGGGAGTTGGAATGCAACAACTTCATTGAGAGGTAAGCTGTTATTCTGGGTAGGGTAAAAGTCCAATATTCGGACACGTCCCAATCTCAGACTTTTCATGCTATTAAAATGCAGACGGTACTGGCGTATTGTTTATATTTTGATAGCATGAAAAGTCTGAGGATAGGATGTGTCCAGGGTTACAGCAGTTGACCCTAATTGTCAATTTTGGGGACTGCAGCTGAAATGCAGTTGCGCGAAGGCATTTTGTTTAAACCTGGCTATGGGACCAATCGATTCCCAGCCAGCAATGCTGTTTGGGCCCCAATGAGGTCCTGAGTGTGCCCTCATCGGGGCCCAAGCAGCATTGCGGGCAGGGTTGTATGATACCCAACTTTGAAAAAAATAACATGAACATATGCAGCAGTCTGCAAAATGTAGCAGGTTTCCATGAGATATTGCTGGGGCAGGGCTGATCCTGATGCAAAACTGAAATATTGGGATTTGTATCTTTAGGGCAGCTATTTTACATTTTTGGGTTTATTTGAAACATGTCATTGCATGGGGTAGCAACTAGCAGTAACTACTAACTAGTGTTGCCGCTGGACCTGCAGGAGGCGTCTAGCATCTTTTAAACGTCAACTCAGTGATATTTTACATGGTGTATGATGGGTGATGTGCAGTGTCCTAACATTGGAAAATTTGGGTGAAAAACGACCCTAGGATACTATTTTTCCACTGTTTCAAGAGTTTTTTTTTAATGAATTAACACACCTTATTTGTAAATGTATTGGATAATTGGAAGCCTGATATATGGATGTAATGATAGGACAGCCTTTGGAGGGAAGGACGGGTAAGAATTGGCATAGGTAATAACTAATTCTGGTGAGTGGGTAATTGGGTATTGATAAGCCAGGTGTGTTTTTTGGTTGAATTTTCCACTCCGCACCCAGCTCCAAAACAATCTTAGGACCCTGGACTGTTGTGTATGTTTATGTCGCCCACTGTGTGAGTGTGTGTATGACCATGTACTATGGAGTGTATTTTACTTTTTAGTGTGCATGTTGCTGAGTGTCGTTCTTAACATGTCTCTGCCTTTTAACCATGACACAACACTCAGAATAGCTGTTTTATGTATCTGGAGTGTTTTTTTACTGTCAAATACAATGTGTGCACAGTCAGAATGGGTCAAACAGTGATTGTTATTGTAAGGGAGGAGTGGCAAATCCACCCAAAGGTAAAGGGAAAGAAGTGGCCATTATTGATCATCCCAGGGTGTTGTTTTCCCACGTACAATTGCCAATTCTAGGACACCAGGAAGTGGGGGAGAGGTTGCCTAGCAGTTAACACGTTAGATAATTCCCTGCATTTCCTTTTTTGGCACCTCAGACCAGACTGGTTATTGATTCGACTCTGATTGAATTGATTGGAATCATTCAATCAAAATCCCTTGAATCAAAGAAGAATCGATTCACCACCAGATTTTTGTATTCATGAATCATGATTGAATCAAAACCTGCATAGAAACGAGGCTGATTGAATAAAAAAATACTGTGCAATGCTATTTCAATGGTGATTCAAACATTTTTTTAAAAAATATTCTTTGAATTGGAAAGAATCATTTACCAAAATGGTTATCCATGAATCAAACAGTGACTGAATCATTCATATTCCAAAATGAATTGTGATTGAATCCTTCCAAAAAAGGTGAATCAATAATTAGTCTGCGGCTCAGACTAGAAAGCATTGCATTTTTGCCAAGAGCTTGGGTGATGATTGTGTAGGTGCTAGGTACCTACCTTTATTTTGATGAAATAAGTTATTTTCCTCACACAGATTGCTATTTGTTTACATATTTTACCATGCTGCAGATAGCAGAAGTCAACTGGGGTCCCCCATTGTGCAGAATGTGGCAAATCTTGAGATCTTGTCAGGGCAGGGTTTATGCAGAGCATAACATTTGGTAGTTTTTTAAGAGACTCCAGTGCTGGGGGTACTACTAGTGAACTAGAGTTGTATTTGGTGAAGTTTACTGCCCGACGTGGTTTCAAATTATTATTCGTGATTGAAAGAAACACATCTTTTGGACCCATAATGCATGCGCTACTTTGTGACAATCATAACGTCCGTCACACGTATATCGATCTTTAACACGCATTGTTGGGCAAAGGAACGAGCCCAGGAATGATAAGAGTCCAGTACTGCATTGTGTAGGTATATTATGTTGTGCATGTGAAAATATCCCGACCTGTCCAGGTCTGACAATATTTTACGACAGACAAAATTTCAGACCAATGGGCACGCTCTGTCGAATTTGTCATACTTACATAGCTGTATCTATAATTGCTTACTTACAACATCAAAATTAAATCCGCTGCCTGCTTCGTGCCTGGGAAAGGTTTCTTGCGCAATCATATTTGTTTCTAGTTGGTGAGTATTCGTCAGTATTCGAGGTCAGACCAGGCTAGACGATTTTGTTTTGCGAGAAATTCGTTGGTAAGTGAACTAACGGAAATCAAGCTCATGCCAAGTTCCGACGGAATCAGCACGGCTGCCCACAGCGTCAATAACGTTTCAAGAAATGCGATACATTATCTATGATCGTAATGAAACTGCTATAGGGCAGTTGTGTTTTTTTTTATTTAGGAGAAGCCATCCCTCATTTACTTGCAGTTAAGCTTTGGCGGGCCATTTGTGTGACAACACAAATCCACGAATATAGCGCAGGAAATCCTCACCCTGATCACCGAGGTGCGTAGCGTATCCTAATTATTTGTTGTTGGTGTTTTCTAGAGTTCCCTCATCAAAGAGTTCTGCTCTACGCTGCTCCGCAACTTGAGTGAGAGGCGTGTCGGCGCTTCGGCCCGCTCAATGAAGACACGGAACAAGCTGCTACTGAAGCAGATGCAGAACATTAGAGGCGTCGCCGACCTCGCGCGCTTGAGGCAGAGTAAGAGGATGTTGCCGGACCAGCTGAGCGATGTGCTCGTTAGCATGCGTGCGCTGGCGCAGTCCGGTCTCATCCCCCGCAGCAGCATGGCGTCGGAGAGTTCTGTCCTGGAGACGCTCTCAGTGCTGCGCACGGCGATCTGCGAAGCTGGCCATGAAGCCGGCGGTCCCATCACCAACCAAAGCCTCCTCAAGCAGCTGTGGGGGCTCCGAGATGAGCGGCCGCTGCTCCGCGCCTTCATTGACCTGGTGAAGAGGCTCTGGCTTGTCTTTCCAGTGGAGAGCGTGGTTGAGAGCATGTCCAGCGTGCTGAAGGAGGTGTTGTTTGGAACCCACAGAATGCTCAAACATGAGAACGCCGCCAAGGAACTCGTGGTACGGTGGAACGGGCCGCACGAAGCCATGGCCGAGCCGTTCCTGCAGGCAGTACAGGCGAAGTTCAGATTTGAGTTCCGGCGAAGTGCCCCGGGTATGAAGCACAGGCTGGGAGCGATGCTCAAAAACCATGCGTCAAAGAAGGGCAAGTGTGACATTTTTCAGTAGACTGCAGTGTGATGGTGGCTGAAGTGTGCTAAAAATATGTTCAATGTAGCCATTGCTACAATCCGTTTAATTTCAAAAGAGACTCAACCGGAAGCACCTCTCGAAGACAAGCAGTGCTAAATATCTAGATTACATGTAGTTTCCAGCCAAACATCTGACCTTACCACTTCATTGTTTTGTGCGCGTGACGTACTCTTCGTCCGGTGTCTCTTCTTTAAATGGAAAAGTGATTTTCCTCGTCGTCATGCACGGTCGGATACATGCTCGCTGCCGACGATGCTACCCGCGTGCGATGAGAGATCAGCGGGCAGTTATATGACATTTTGATTGACTGCCGCGAACTGAATTCTAGGTAATTAATTAGCAGGCATGTTTTTGTGTTTGTTGTCCCTTGTGTCAGGATTGCATTGCTACATGTCATGTACGCTCCATGCCGGTCCATGCTGCTTCTGTCCGAACACATGTTACTGCAGGAACTTTTTGATGGACAATACATCTTTATTTTAGAGTGTATCCGTATATATCGTGTTTTCATGTATTGCTTTTAAGATGAAATAACGTGAAAAACGGTTACGCATCCGACATAATGCACCTACGTTGGCTCGGAATCGTGCTAAGACATTTTTTTTTGGAGAAAGTCTGCGACCAGTTATAGAAAGTCGGACACTTTTTTAGACCTCTGAGAAGCTCACTGGGCCAAGATCAACGGTTTGCACTACTGATCAACCAAGGGAACTATGAGCACAATCTGAGAGTTCTTGAACATGGCACGGGAGAGCTCCTCCTGAAAAGAAGACCAACAAGATCAGACATCCCGATCAGCAAGTTTCTCCCATGCCCATGCTGCCTGGGTTTCATGTTAAAAGAGGACATTGAACAGCATAGGCGCGTGTGTCCCGGTATGGAGGCAGAAGTCTTAGACAAACAAGAACTGGTGACTAAGGCGGAAAACTTGTTGTCAAAGTTCGTGTCGGGGGACGCTCCGGAGTTCGTGACGGAAATCCGAGACGGCAACCTCAGAGATGTGATCACCAAGGACAAAACGTTAGTAGCGTATGCAAACTATGCTCATGCAAGTAAGGGAAAGAGTGAAAATCAAACAAAAACTATCAAGGCAAGGCTGGTGAAACTGGGTAACCTCTTGGTGGATATGCGAAAGAAGAAGGAACAACCGATGCTCACAATGCAGGACATTTGCAATGTCCGCTACTTTGATGATATCGTTGAAGTCACGAAAGACGCCGCGGGGTACAGCAGCGGCACAAAGCTGACTCCGCCGACATTTGAAGTCCCTTCGCTGCCGAGAACCGTTGGCACAAGTTTGAAGAAGATGTGTCACATCCTACTCGGGACGAGCATGCGGGAAGAAAACGCCGCTTTGCGACAGAGCGTGAAGCACTTCAGGCAACTACTTGAAAATGAGTGGGGTGACCGGATGAGGCGGGCCTCTTTGGCGACATTCAATCTGCGGAAGCAAAACCAGGGTGACGAACTGCCTACAACTGACGACATGAAGAAGTTGCAGAAGGACCTCCAGGACAAGCTCAAGAAAGCAATTGTGGCGCGCAAGAAGCGGGACGCTGCGTCGTATAACCAGCTAGTTAACGTCTCTGCGGTTAGCTTGATGGTGTTCAATAAGCGTCGTGGGGGAGAAGCAGTGAAGATTCGCCTTGAGGACTATACGAAAAGGGCAAATTACACGCAAATTGAAACTATTCTGCAGTCCCTGTCAGCGTTAGAAAAAGAAATCATGGGAATGATGACTCTGATCAAAACAAGGGGCAAACGGGGAAGGACGGTCCCAGTCCTCATTCCACGACTGGAAAAAGAGGCTCTCGACCTGGTGTCCCTTCGTGGGTCAGTCGGCCTCAGTGTCAGCGATTCGGATGAAACTCTCCTGTTTGCAAGGTCACCGAATGGCCATGCAGTCAATTCATGGTACCAGCTGAAAAAAGAGTGCCGGGAGGCTGGATGCGAACAAATAAGCTCAATAACTTCAACCAACATGAGGAAATATCTCGCAACGGTCGTTCAAATTATGAACCTCTCAGAAAATGAGATGGACCAGATAGCAACGCATTTGGGACACGATATAACCGTTCATAGAAAGTACTATCGGCTTCCGGAAAGCACCGTCGAGCTCGCAAAGATTGCGAAGCTCCTGATGTCCACTGAGGGGATCCTGGGTACCAATCTGGACCATGACCCAAGCGGTACGTTATCTTTCACTCTTGAGTTCTTAATCACTCTTGCATTTGGTTTTACCACCGTAGTTATTGGTGGTGGTCAATTTAACCCCTAAGGTTTTTCGACGATTATTCAGAATTAGTTGCAAGCTGTGCCGTTAAACATCGCACAGATATTCATTCATATTTGGGGTAAAAATAGCATTTTTGTTCCAATTTTGTCATGTCAGTTCACCATGTAAAGCGAAGTGACCTTAAGTGGCGTAGAGACAAGACGTGTCTCCTCTATATGTCCAAGTCCAGCGTAATGTCCAGGGATGCAAACATGTCCAGAGCTGTAAAAGGCTCTGCCTTTATTTCTGGTTCATCAGCATTATATGTTTTTTTTCTCATCATTCTATATGAGTAAATATTTAATGATAACTAGCATATGACTGACAAACAACCATGTGCGTTATCTGTGTTTCAATTGTTTTGTTTCGACCACAGCGATTTCAAATAGACTGTTCCATGTGTCCTTGATCCCAAATGTCCAATGCTCCCCCACTCTAACCACCCGTTAAACATAAGCATTCGCACTTGTAGAAGCTGTGGAAGCCTCCGAAACTGATCAGAGCTATTTTATTCTGATTTTACAGGATTGCTACATGGAGGCACTCTCCGACGAGGAGGGCCAACCAGAGAGCCAACCAGGCCCAGAAAGTGAAGCACACTGCGTCACTCCTCCTCCAGGACATCACCGAAAAAGGCAGCATTTTGAGGGGTTCGAGAGGTTTCATTTCGAGGTGTTCGTCCTAGAAAGCAGATCACCGAACCCAACGGTGGTATGCACCTCCGTCTGTAAGGACTAAAGAGTGATTCGGAATCAGAAGTGTCTGTCGCAGCATGTGCTCTCAGTCTGTAAGGAGTGATTCGGAATCAGAAGTGTCTGTCGCAGCATGTGCTCTCAGTCTGTAAGGAGTGATTCGGAATCAGAAGTGTCTGTCGCAGCATGTGCTCTCAGTCTGTAAGGAGTGATTCGGAATCAGAAGTGTCTGTCGCAGTATGTGCTCTCCGTCTGTAAGGAGTGATTCGGAATCAGGAGTGTCTGTTGCAGCAAGTAACGCCCAGAAACGCTAATAAACGTGAAGAAATTAGTGATGTCCATGTCATTGACGGTTCCAGAACGGACATTTGGAGGGCACGAGTGTCTTTTTTTTGGGGGGGGGGGGGGGGCAAAACCCAAAATGTCGCACTCAATTTTGAAACTCATCGGATTTCGCTCACCCATGCATTGTTGCTGTTTTAAAACAAACTTTATTTTGTAAAAGTTGTTTAGATTTTCTTCTATATCAGGAAATGTGCCAATCTTGCGCCGATTTCAGACGGTTTTGGGGCATGGCCGGATTGCCCCCCCCCCCCCCCCCCCCCTGTATCAGTGGTGGCTGAAACGGGGGGGGGGCAAAGTGCCGCCCCCTATCGGAAGACGTGGGAGGCAACGCCCCCCCCCC
Organism: Chirona hameri; assembly: GCA_036785665.1. NCBI lineage: Eukaryota > Metazoa > Arthropoda > Thecostraca > Balanomorpha > Balanidae > Chirona > Chirona hameri. Next base: position 30,496 of record JAXIVJ010007756.1, read on the forward strand.
CCCACACACACACACACACACAAATGCACGAGTCGAACGTTCATATTTCGGCAGTCGGATGTCGAAAGCCATTATGTACGACCAGTGACCACATACGAAAGCTTTTTTCCTTTAGCCTGTTGAACCAAGATGAGCTTGCTATTTCGATCAGCGCCATATAGCCTAGTAGCTGCGACGCCCTTAAACCCAAATCATCATCATCATCTATTTTGATCTCGGTAACTAGTCCAATATAGTCCAATGACATCAGCACTTACTGGTCTTGGCCAATGGGAAGATGTCCCGGGGAACCAGCGAGCTCACCGCAGTTGCCTGAGAGAGCCATTGGTACGTCGGAAGCAAGGCTGTAGAGTCGGAATCGCAGGTGGTAATTTCAGCTGGAGTCAGAGTCGACTTGGATCAAGTTTTGCCACTCTGACTCCGGCCGGCAGGTGAGGATAGCTCATGTCAAACGTTCTCTTCAGATGCTTTTCTAATCGGCTACCTACAGCGATGACTAGGGACAGTTTTTGACGGTTTTGAGATTTTGCCGTTGTCCTTTTAAAGATGTCCTTTGCCAGATAATGCCTCTAATATTTTGTTTTAACAAATTTTAGATAACTAGTAAAATTAAATGGGCTGAAAGTTTTATTTGAAACATTAGTTAGTTGTCGGTTGTGTTCTTTCACGATTCACAGGTGCTGTATGGGAAGCTGAAAGGCCCAGGGGCGGGGGCTATACGCCAAAGCAGGTGGGCGGAGGCCTGTAACCTGACGGCGTCCCTGGGCCTAGTAGGCCTGGACTGCGATGTCAGAAAACTACGAAAAACGTTGATAAAAAAACAGCAGACCGCCAGCAGAGGTATGTTATAACATAATCAATTCTGCAATTGAGAGCTGCTCTCGTAGTTAAAGGTGCATTTGCTCCTATCTATATTATTAAAGACAGTGTTCGTCCGTTCGTCCGTCCGTCCGATGTTCTGTCACACTTTGGCGTGCTGGTGCTCAGAGATGGTTATAATTAGAAAGCTGTAATTTTCGCAACCGTTCGGATCGCGTCGCACTTCGACATTGTATAAATTTGGTGTCGATCCGGGCCGAGGGTGGCGCGTGGCGCGTGCAAACGTCTCCCATACGTTGTGTTTATGTCTTATGTTTGCCATGCAGTTCTGTCCAAATCGTTTTCATAACATATAAATCGGACCGGGAAATGGGCAGCGAACGAAATGGCTGGCTATATAAATCAATGGTTTTATTAAAATCAATACCTAAATCGGACCGGTTAATGGGCATCGAACGTATTGGCTGGCTATATAAATTAAGCTCGCTATATAAATGAATGGCTATTTAAATCAATGGCCATATAAATTATAGGCCATCTAGTAGTTAATGACAAGTGTGGCACGCATGCTACTGCAACGTTGAACTTTCCAGTTTGGGAGTGATTTGCTGTACTGACCATGTCCGTCTCGTTCCCGCCCCGTTCATGTCCCTAATGTGGCGATATACGTTTCAGGACGACGCAACCGTCAGCGCCAGACTGGCAATGGAGCCCAGCCGGAGCTGGACGACCTTGACCAGGTCGTCCTAAGCCTGGACGACGGAGGTTAGTGGACGCAGCAGCTATGATTTCTGTCCTCACTTGTGATTTAGGTTTCAGATTACCATGTTATTTCAATTATCATAATCCACATGCCTGCACTGGATGCATTTGTGAACGCGGCAATAAATCATCCGAGTGGACTGTGAATGTAGTTGCACGAATGTATATGCACGTTGTATTCCCATCGTGTTAGACGTTACTGTAAATAACTAGTTGATTATGATTAAAAACTGGGACATTAAGGGCAATGTTCTCTAGAAATTCGGTCAACACATACCACGGACGCTCCGTCAATTTATGACTCAGCCCACGGACTGGAATGTAACTGTCATCTCATGACAGCCTTGTTATGCCAGAAGGGTACGTTGAGTTGGTCTTCATCTCACCTTTTCAGCCTACGATTTCATCGTGCCGGGTGCACTAAGCTCCCTAGACGCAGTAGTGGACGAGGAGGCAATGTGGGCGGAGGTGGAGTGCGACCTCGGCATGGGCTTAGAAGAGCTTGACGGCGGTGATCCGGCTGGCGCCGCCGGCGACTCTACGGCCCCGACACTCGCTGGCGCCATCGCCAGCTGCTCTAGAGCCCCGAGGGCTGCTCTAGAGCCCCGACACCCGCTGGCGCCGCCGCCGGCTGCTCTAGAGCCCGGGCACCCGCTGGGGCCGCCGCCGGCTGCTCTAGAGCCCCGACACCCGCTGGCGCCGCCGCCGGCTGCTCAACGCAGACGCCGCCGCCAGCTCAACGACCCCTACACCCGCAGAAGTTGCCGAATTTGTGGATTCGCGCCGTGCCCTCATGCGGCGACGCAGGCTGTTGCTAGCGTCGCCGTACGAGGCTCTAACCGTGGAAGAGTTGGCCGAAGTTGGTCAATACTACCAAGCAATCGCCCTAACAAAACAGGCACTGCAGTGAGAATGAATCACGCCGTTCACAGTTTCAGTTTGTTTCACAGCTTGTGCGCTTAACATGTCCATTATTGCTGGTAATTGGTGGCCAACGTTCATCATTTAGCTCTGGAGCGGTCTTTCAAATGTTATGGAATGTGCCCTGACGTGTCCGGTCATTGTTTAGTGCCGTGTGTGTTTCTGTTAATGTGATCAATTCGTGAATACAAGTTAATGATTCTCTCTTCCGCGTTCATGTGAGGGCATTCTAGTAAGATCGAAAGCAGTCTTAAAGCTCCGTTACACACTTTCACAGCCAACGCATTTACAGTCCCACTTTTTCTACTTGTCTTAGTCATTTAGAGAATGCTTCTAGATCGCAATATCCGACAATCGTAGGTAAAACATTATCAGCCTGTCCCGTCGAAAAGATTGACAAGGCCTAGTGAAATTTGAATAATGTCCTGTATTTACAACAATACAGACAACACAAAGTTGCAGCGTCGGAAGCCAATCAGCTTTACACAATCAGCATCGTAAGCCACACACACACCGACACCGACATCGAACACACCTCTGCAACAGGAAATAAACAGTATTTGTCACACAATCAGCTTCGGAATCCCCCCCAACTCCGTCCCAGGCTATTGACACGCCTCACTCGAAGCGGCGCACAAACTGGGCGCGGCGTGCGAAGGCACGGCGCCTCACGGCTGCCTCCGACTCTCGAGGGGCTGCTTCCGGGTCGGCGGGTTCACGCATGGCGGCGGCGACGGCCGCTGCGTCCCCCAGCCAGTCGCCACCGTCGCCCTCCACCTTGGCGATGTTGTGGAGGATACAGCATGTCCTGTGAGACGCGCCAACAGCAATCGGTCTCATGTGCCATATACAATTGCAACAGTCATATACGCTTCCAACCAAAATACTGATGATGCATTTATAAAGCTAGTTGAGCAAACCAATTCAATATTCAGTTAATCAATTGCACATCAGCATTAATGCTAGAATATGAGGCGACGTTAGGAGATGATGGGTTAGTGGCATGGAGAAGAATCAGCTTTTGGTACATCACAGCCTTGCACAGCATTAAAGCTAGAATCTGAGGAGACGTCAGGAGATGATAGGTTAATGGCATGCAGAAGAATCTGGATTTGGCGCATCACAGCCATTTCACAGCCTTAATGCTAGAATCTGAGGAGACATTAGGAGATGATAGGTTAGTGGCATGCAGAAGAATTTGTATTTGGCGCATCACAGCCAATAAACAGCCTTAAAGCTAGAATCAGAGGAGACGTCAGGAGACGTTAGGTTAGTGGCATGCAGAAGAATCTGTATTTGGCGCATTACAGCCAATAAACAGCCTTAAAGCTAGAATCAGAGGAGACGTCAGGAGACGTTAGGTTAGTGGCATGCAGAAGAATCTGTATTTGGCGCATTACAGCAATTTCACAGCCTTAATGCTATAATCTGAGGAGACGTCAGGAGACGTTAGGTCAGTGGCATGCAGAAGAATCTGTATTTGGCACATCACAGCCATTTCACAGCCTTGATGCTATAATCTGAGGAGACGTCAGGAGACGTTAGGTCAGTGGCATGCAGAAGAATCTGTATTTGGCGCATTACAGCCATTTCACAGTCTTAATGCTATAATCTGAGGAGACGTCAGGAGACGTTAGGTCAGTGGCATGCAAAAGAATCTGTATTTGGCGCATTACAGCCATTTCACAGCCTTGATGCTATAATCTGAGGAGACGTCAGGAGACGTTAGGTCAGTGGCATGCAGAAGAATCTGTATTTGGCGCATTACAGCCATTTCACAGCCTTAATGCTATAATCTGAGGAGACGTCAGGAGACGTTAGGTCAGTGGCATGCAGAAGAATCTGTATTTGGCGCATCACAGCCATTTCACAGCCTTAATGCTAGAATCTGAGGAGACATTAGGAGATGATAGGTTAGTGGCATGCAGAATAATTTGTATTTGGCGCATCACAGCCAATAAACAGCCTTAAAGCTAGAATCTGAGGAGACGTCAGGAGACGTTAGGTCAGTGGCATGCAGAAGAATCTGTATTTGGCGCATTACAGCCATTTCACAGCCTTGATGCTATAATCTGAGGAGACGTCAGGAGATGATAGGTCAGTGGCATGCAGAAGAATTTGTATTTGGCGCATTACAGCCATTTCACAGCCTTAATGCTAGAATCTGAGGAGACATTAGGATATGATGGGTCAGTGGCATGCAGAAGAATCTGTAATTGGCGCATTACAGCCATTTCACAGCCTTAATGTTAGAATCTTAGGTTATCCGTATGTAGTCAGATGTCTTAATATGATGTTCCCGTATGAGAAGAGCCGCGTCGGATGCGCTGATCGGACATGCCACCCTGTGACACGAATAGGCCTCGTCAAAAACTGGTAGCTGAGGCGACTGAACAGTTATTATTACTAAATATCCCAGCATGTGGCACTGTGGCACTACCAGTAGCCAATAGCAAAACAAAAACAGCATAAGAAGATGACTAAGCGCTGTGTTGTGGATAAGCAAGCAAAAATGACAATAACGGACGACATACCTGCTCCATTTCGCACAGGCATACCAAGAGCATCATGGTCAAAAAGCATTGGCAAAAAGGGGAAACGAAATAAAACAAATGTATGACTTTAAATGTAACAAATAGTGCACAATTTTTTTTTACCGTAAACAAAAAATGTAACAAAGCCAATTGAGAAACACTAGATTAATCGAGAATGTAAGCGCAAGCTGTGAGAACTTACATCACCGCCGTGACAGAGTCGGCGATGTTGTGGAGACGCAGCCCCTGGCCTTGGAGGCATGCCCATCGCATTTTGAGCTGGCCAAACGACTGCTCCACGGCCACCCTGGTACGGCAGTGTGCCCTGTTGTACCTGTAAAAGTGACAGAAGACAATGTAATGCCAATTATTATAGATCTAGTTTACAATTGTGTGTGCCGTTCGTGGTCATGGAGGTTACGCTATCAACCGTATGCACTGCGCTTCGCCAATTCGAGCTCACACCAACTAGGAAAGTGCTGAACGTCAGCTACGGAGCTGTCGAATGCAAATATCCAATGACATGCAATACACTGACCTCTCCTGTGTCTGCGAGCCCGGCCGGTCGATCGGCGTCAACAGCCAAGTGCGACTCGGGTACGCACTATCCCCGAGCAGCACCGGCTCATCCACCGCCACCAGATCGTTTCTTTCGAGCCTGTATGATATAATTGAGATTGCATTGGCACTGGGAAGGGAACAATTTATATCGTAGTATACATTTTTGCTGAGGCATAACGTTGGGAAGAAGTTGAGAAGAAAATGTGACTGCACTTGTAATGAAACGATTCAAATAAAAAATGCATCATGATAATACGTACGACTAAATCGTTTTACAAGTCAAATATTACCGTTCTGGCAGGCCGGAAGTCGCCATGACGCGGGAGTCGTGCTGGCGACCGCCGGCGTGGGCGCTGACGCAGTAAAAACGGCCGTCGCTGCCGGCCACGGCCATCACATTTAGCGATGTTCGCTGGTGGCGGTTCAAGAAGGCGTTTTCGTCCCGTGCGGGCACACGGACGCCGACGTGGCACCCGTCGATGCAACCTGCAGTATGGAGAAAATACAATACTAAATGGACACAGTAGACAACGAACAGAGTACCGCTACAGCGCTGGTATTTATGTATTACATAAGCTCTTCTAAGCCCATTATAAGACTACATAAGCAGACAATTATGACTCAACATTATAACGAATGCATCAACACATTTTGTTTCACGTAGCAAATATTACTCTACATTATTTGCAGCACAAACAGAAATGAAATCGGTATCGTATGCAATTAGTTTGCTTACCGATAACATCCGGCAGCCCGGCAACGTCGAAAAAGGCACGCTGCACGGCGCGGCAGCCGTCCGCCGTCCCGGGGAATGCGATGAACACCATCAGGCGGCGGATGATCGCCGCCATCACCCGGTGCACTGTTCGGTGCACGGTGGCACGGCTCGGACCGTGGGCGTCACCGACCACATAGTAGAAACTACCCGTGGCAAGGAACCTGCAAAACAGCAACATTGTATTCAACGGTAGTGCATTCCTCGGACAAAGACACAAGGCACCGTCTACAAGCCCGCGCTGCAACCAGGCATGACACACACTACACGCACACCCACGCACTGTTGCGCACCACGCGTTGAAGAACCCGGCGGACGCACCGGCCGTACATACGTAGGGCCTGTTCCGGTCGAACCTCTAACCTCCTCTAAGTTGCTCCAACTTACAACTGTCCTATACTAATGCACAGACAGTTGCAAGTTGGAGCAACTTGGAGGAGGTTAGAGGAGGTTGGAGGTGCCACTGGAACAGGCCAAACCCGGCTGCCGGAACAGCTGATAACTACATAACTCGCCCGATAGATGGCAGTACGCTACGGCGTCACAGAGCTCAGTCCTGACTCGCAACCAACCAATATGGCAGCACCTACGGCTGACTGAAGTTACTATCAATAAGGAGGTCAGCACCATCCATTGAGCAGTAGTCATGACTGTAACGGGTACATGTCCAGGATAGAACTGAATTAATGCTGAAAACAACTTGCATTGCAATACCTGCTTGTAATGTATCACATCACTTATGTTGCATCCCACTTCACGACCTAAGAATAGCAGCATTAGTCACAATCCTCCACCAATCACACAGCAATCACTCCTCATAGTCGTGACGTCACCAATATGCTATCGCACAGTCGTCGCACACAAAATACATTAAAAACGCCTTTTATCAGTTATTTGTTCAGTGCATGCAGACACAATGCACCCAGACTTCTAGTTCTACCCAACATATTAGCTTTACAGTCTCCCTCGCCACGTCATGTTTCCCACTGACGCAGTGCTTCTCAGACACAAGTCAAGTCTGCCCCCCAGACTCAAGACAGTGCTTCTCACTGATACGAGAGCTTATGCAGGTATAGTGTTTCCCATTGATGCAGTGGTTCTCAGAGATAGGTCAACCTTTCACTCAATGTCACAGTGCTGTGCACTGATACACTATTCACCCTGTTCACAAACCAATATGTTTTTTTGTCTCATGTGCAGCTTGACAAGACTACTTACCTCAGAGTGAGCAGGACCTGATCCTTTGGCGATAGGGCATTGTTGCGTGCAGAGGGGTGCCGGATGTCGTCCTCTATGTGGTCCACCAGCTTATCCACTACAGCCGGCGCCAGGCGAAATCGCTCTCTGTAAACAAACAACATGCAACATTGTAACGTTTTCCATCCACAACCAAAAAATAAAGCTTGAAATGTCTGAGAAGGAAAAAGTGCTGACAAAATGCATTATTATTTGGCTACATGAGGAATGAGCTTATTCAAAGAACACAACAGTATGTTCAACAAGCCAATGTAATGCTTTCATTGCCAACACAAGCAATGTATGATCTTAAAAATAGTTTAGGATTAACAACAAAAATATATAGAAATTGGACAATAGAAGTGACGAAAAAGAGCAAAATACATGAGAAATGCAAATCCAAGCAGAAAAATACATCAAAAATCTATTAATTAGTTGTTAAATACAAATAAAGAAGTCCAATCACAATCAATAAAAAAAATGATCAGATTTAATTGAATTTAAAGCCAATAGATTTGGCCGGACCATTAATCGCTTAGGTTATCATTGTTTTATTAATTACCTCTGATAATAGCCATGAACCCATGTATAATTTTAGTGTGTTAATTTATTGGAGTTTTAGGGAACGTCGACTCCTCAGGATAATTTGTGACAAAACCTGATGGAGAGGACACATCTAATCTACAGCTATTGAAATACCACATTCATGATATTGACAGTATAATGGTGAAACTTTGCAGACTATATTCAACAGTTAAAAATGTTTTCAACAATTGTTTTCAAAATTGTTTTAAAAAAACAGTTTTCAGATTTTTTTTTTGTATTTGCCCCCCCCAAAAAACACCCATGGGCCGTGCCCCTCTCCCCCCCCCCCCCAAAAAAACACTTCTGGATTCGCCAATGATATAACCTGACCTATACCCTAACCTACGGAGCGGGAGCATGTTTGAATATTCTTAAAGAAGTCCATCAGCCAAAATCCTCATTATGTTGTGACGTTTCAATTAATTTAAGTCATTTAAGGTGATGAAGTTAGCCATTTCGGTGATGGGATTAATTTAGTTCCATTTTCTTTTGTTAATTTATTTTAATATGAGCATAAGGTTATACTACAGTCTACAACTTCTACCATTAAATAATGGGTATTAGTTCAGTAATTCACCTCCCCAGTTTATGGTGTTCTTGAAGACTTGGGGTCCCTAATAGAAGAGGACAGTTGACAGAAATATTACACCAGACTGAAAAGTGGTTTATCTGAGACTGTCTACAAGATGGTCTGGGTTTCTAAGGTGGTTTTGCAGCGCAGCGAGCGAATGTGAGCAGTGTTGTAAAGGTTGGTTAATGTGACCATAATTTGAATAGCTGTAACAGTAAGTCATGTGTGATTATGTATTGTTTTTGGTGACATCATTTCATTGGTGTTACTGGTACATTTTTCCGTATTAGTAGGACAGGTGCCACTTCTGTGAACAACACTGTAGGTAGTGTGACAAGCCTGAACAAGTGGCAGGAGGTGCAGCCAGCTTGATGACGTCATTGGGAGGGTATGCTTAATGGCATAGGCTATGCCATTAATTATATCCTTCCACTATCATCATGATGCTTGCTGCACCTCCCGCCACTTGTTAAGGTGTGTCACACTACCTAGTGTTGTTTACAGAACTGTGACGCCTGCCCTACAAATACCATTTTCTCTGTATATTGTAATTCATGTAATAATACTCTCTTCTTCTATTATGGACCTCAAAAATGCTATTAACTGGGGAGGATCATTACTGAACTATTACCCAACAATGCTGCTCAGGCTAATGTTTGATATAATTTAAACTCAATTTGTATTGGGTTGCAACACAAACTGGGTTGTTTGTGCTGATAAGTATTGTAGATCAGCATCAAACAGGATGTCATACTATTGTAAATTTGTACAATTTCAATAAGATATTAATAGTCCCAGATCAATGCAAAATTTACCATTTCATAACACAGACGCCTAAACCTACAATCTCCATATTCACTAAGAATGAAGAATAAGGAAAGAACAAAATATTACATACTTACATTTCCTGAAATTGCATTTATTAGGCAGGAAACATGAACCACATGTAATATAGATAATTTAGATGTAATGTAGATAGCATTCGATGAGCCCAGGCACCAGACACTGAAACATGTCTATGTTCACAAGACAGCAACACTTCCCTGACAACAATAAGTAGATACCTATTAAAATGTATACCAGTAGTATGCAGTCAACACTTGACAATCGTTTAGCCAATATCCATTCCATAAACTTACCTGAACTTCTCGGGAGTGAGGTCTTCGTCATTGTGTATCCTAGGTCTGAACACTCTCATGGCACGAACACGAGGCATGGGCCCGGCTCCATGGGCCCGGGAACGATTTTAAAGTTGGGGGGGCGATACATTTTATTTTTGCGCAATCTTCTCACTTATCTTTTCGCACCTTTTAGCTCTCAAATTTTCCTCATTGGAAAACCGAAACAGTTCGAAAGCTCATCAAAAACCACTTTGAAACAGTTTTAACATGTTTTGGTTCAGGTCAATATTGAGGTCACCAGAGGACACCAAAGGTCAGATTTTCCAGTTTTAGGACGTTTCTCCAGAAACCCCCCCCCCCCAAATATATCGGGAACTATGATAGTTAGGAACAAATGGAAGAAAGCAATCGAAAGCTCTTGAAATAATACATCATATCGTGTCATCAAATGCTATCTCAGGTTAATAGTTTAGGCTCCATAGGTCATCAAATGTTAAAAGAGCTATTTTTTGGCAAAACGTTCGGGAATAACTTTTTACCTAATAAAGATACGACAATAATTTTGACGCCATCATGTTTTCCTCGTCATAGCGCTTCGAATAACATTAATTTGGACCAATTTAGGTCAACTTAGAAATTTGATCTCAGGTAAAGATCAAGTGGCGACCCAAGTAGGTCATGTTGCATATTGGGAGACGTGTCTCGACGAGACAAACACATTGATGCCAATTTCACTTCTTTATCTTCATTCTATCTAGAGTTATTGACACAAAAAGTGGTGGTGACCTCTGCTGACCTCGGCTGATCCTGTAAGGGTCGCTGAACACAAATGTAACCTGCATCATCAATATGATATGCCTATGATAACAGGATCCAGAAGGAATTGGACAGATATCATGCGTATCCTCGGAAAACGAAACATTTTAATATTTACCATTGACTTATAATGAGAGGTCACGAAAATAACCCGACCGGTGACCTTAAGTCACCGATATACAACATCTTAGATATTCTAATTGTAGGGATCTATGACCTGATGAAATCCTGTAAGTTTGAAACCTATCGGCCAAAAGCTGTGGCTGTGGTACGACCGCAAACGTATTTGGAAGTGTGGTCACGTGACCTGACCTGAGATGACCTGTGGTCAAGAATTGCACACAATGTGGGTAATTTATGCCCGAGGTGTGCCAAAAAAGACGGCTGAAACGGCGGCGTTGTGCGCCGTACGCCGTTTTTGAGACGGCAAAAACGGCGCGCCGCCGTTTTTTCGCTATCCTCGAAAAACCTTAGGGGGAGGGGGCGTCTAAACGCCCCACCCCCGACACGGCGCGGGTTACCATAGAAAGCAAAAATTATGTACAAGTGGGGGTCATGCCATCCGCTCCCCCGTTTCCTACTATGAACCGTATGCCTTTGTAAACCCGCCTGTCGTCTGATAAAATACTCATACCTGACGCCTGACGTTTGTTTTTCTTGAAGAAGCCCACGAGTGTTGGCTGCACCGACCGCTTCATCACCGTATCACGGTAACCTACGACATTTTCGATAACTCTTGCTTGCAATTGCCGCCCCGTCGGCAGACAAAGAGGACAGCTAGAGGGCCGCACGCCAGTTTGGCCGCATCCGTAACGTTGACGTGGGATAAACGTATAAACAAAATGCAGCAGATGTTTATCGCCGTCAGTGCGTTATTTTAACGACGACGCGCCTAGCGGACAACTGCTACCAAATGTACTGCTACCAAGGTTTTCCATTATATCTCATAGGACACAATGGAAAAAGGAAAAGGAAGATAAAGAAAGGTATACGATACTGCTATAAAGGCAAAGCTATATAATAGTAATACTTATGACATGCTATAAAAGAAAACGGAAAAAATGAAAGTGACTTTCATATTTTATATAACTTTTTTTTTGTATTAATATATAATAATAAATAATTATTTTATATAAGAGGCTTTCATATTTTATATAACTTTTTGTGAAGAAAATTGAAAGAGCTCATTTTTAGGGAAACTTCTGCTCACCAAAGTTGGGGGGGCGCCGCCCCCCCCCCCCCCCCCGGTCCAGATGTTGGGGGGCAAGCGCCCCCGCTGCCCCCCCCCCCCCTGTTCCCGAGCCCCTGTCCTGCTCCTTTCAACCTCGAACTAACAACAAACTATAATAAAACAACAATACAACTCTAAGACCACTAACACTAGATTAACACCAATAACACTCACACTAGATTAACACCAATAACACTCACACTAGATTAACACCAATAACACTCACACTAGATTAACACCAATAACACTAACACTAACAACTAACACCGATAAACAACGCGTATAATTATTTTTACTAGAATAGTTCAAGGTAACTCCTCTGACAGCACGGTATAAAGCACGGCAGAAAATGTGGCGTACATTCGGCGGCGGCGAGGCCTGTAAACAGCTAATTATTTGCGTCTGTTTTGTTGATTCACGGCATTCGGGCGTCAAGGTCATAGCAAACTAACGTCGAAAATGCCGTGGATGAGCAGCCGCTGTATGCCGTACTTAGAATGACGTACTTGCGAAACCACGGCATTTGGCAGCATTTGGTAAGATTGCGTGGATAAAACCGGGCGGTATCCACGGCAAAACTGAAAGTACGGCACTTGGTAAGATTGGGCCCTGGTGTGCTCGGTTTTCGAGTCCACCGAAAAGCAAAAACAACGAATGTCCACCCAACCCGGAATTTGGAATATGGGTGTTATGTAAAATTAGGGGTATGACTATCACATATGGGGCGAGGAATAAGCGGGACAGAATTAGGCGCGAGAAGGCTTTGCTCTGGCAAATGCAAATCGTGGAAGGACTATTTGGGGAAGGAGAAATTTATCGTCAACGCCTTGATAGCTTACAACAGGAACTCTCCGAATTGCGAAAGGTTAAACTTGCGGGCGCCGCCCAGAGAGCGTGTGCCCGTTGGGTACAAGAGGGAGAGTCGCCTACGAAGTATTTTTGTGGCTTGGAAAAACGACAGGGCGCTGCAAAATATATTGCTTGCCTTAATGTTGAGGGCGAGTTGGTTAATGAGAATGACAAAGTGTTAGAATATATAGAAGGGTATTTTTGCAATTTGTATATTTATTTATTTATTCAGCAGATCACCCACGGGTTGGCCCATTGACGGGTAAAGTCACATATAACTACAAAGACACATGCAGGCACACAATAAATACACTGATCTCACTCGCTGTCTAACAAGTAAAACATCACAATATATGGCCTAAGTAGTGCTACCCGTGGAGCGGATAAGCCACTGTCGTCAGTTTCTTCGCATAAACCTTGGCTTGTATCTGGATTTGGTAGAGTGAATCTCTAAAAATGTCTATCTGTTCATTCTGATGTAGGAATTCGTTCATCTTTCGCGTCATTCTGCAGAACAGACCATTTTTGACAGTCTCCACACGGGCAAAAGGGACAGCGAATAAATCTCGACGTCGAACTGAGCGGGCTGGGACAGCTAAGCCAAACCAGGATCGCAAGGAGATGGAGTCAATTTTGTGTTTGAAAACACGAGCAACATAGACCAGGTCATGCTGGGTACGTCTGGCAGCCAAAGAGGTGAAGGAGTGTGCTGAAAGTAAGCGGTTGTATGAGAGACTCCGAATTTACGCCTGAATGCATTGTCAGCCAAATAATGAATTTGTGTTGTATCCGCTCGATGCGATCCGTATGGGTCTTAGCTGCCCCGTTCCACACCACACTGCAGTATTCGAGTACAGATCGGACGTTGGCGTAGTAAGCCGCGACAATAGCACCGGACTGGTATTTCGCGCTCTTCCTACCAGCCTGAAATGATCGAATCATGAGACCCAGTGCCATGTTGCCTTTTCTTACGATGGAGTCAATATGCGATTCAAATGTCAACTTCTGATCCAAAACTACACCTAAGTCACGCATCGTGGTCACACGTGCTAAAACCTCTCCACCTATTGCGTAAGGACTGATAATGGGCAAGCGTTTGAGAGTGATGGTAAATGACTTGCACTTGGATGCGTTAAGCTTAAGTTTCCAAGTCGACGACCAATTCACAAGGCGAGCGAGATCAGCATGCAGCAAGTCGGCGTCTGCGGTCGAGCGCACTTCTCGGTGGATCTTAACATCATCAGCGTACATAAGACATCCCGACTGAACATGCGATGGTAAGTCATTGATAAATAAAAGAAACAGAAGAGGCGACAACAGACTGCCTTCTGGCGTACCAGACGTCACCGGGATCCAAGAGGACGTTTGGCCATTAAGCACCATAATGGCCAAACGTCCTCTTAAATAATAAATCACGAACATTAGAGAATGTGCTCAATTATCAGAGAGAGATCGGTATTAATTTCCCAAAATTAACCTCTGAAGAATCCTGCTTGCTAGAGGGTTCTGTAACACTCAAGGATGCTAGTCTCGCACTGTCTGAATTGCGAAATGACAAATCACCAGGGCCGGACGGTTTCACAGTTAATTTTTTCGAAGTGTTTTGGAAACAGCTGGGTGGCTTTCTGATTCGCTCTTTGAATAGTGGCTACGCTAAGGAGCTTCTCTCGAGGTCTCAAAGACAAGGAACTATTACACTAATTCCGAAAGGTAACAAGCCGAAAGAGCTAATCAAAAACTGGCGGCCAATCTCGCTTTTGAATACCACATTTAAGATATTATCCAGAATAATGGCTAATCGAATGCGATTGGTCATTGCGATTGAGCTAATAGGACACGAACAAAAAGGGTTCATGAAGGGGCGATATATAGGTGAATGCACGCGCACGGTGTATGACGTAATGTGGGAAGTGAAACATTCTTGGAATTCAGGAAACATAATGTTGCTAATGGCAGATCAAAATGCCTTCGATTCCTTGGATCATGCTTTCATCCAGGAGGTTATGAGGATGTTTAACTTCGGGGATAGCTTCAGAAAATGGATTCGAGTAATGTTTGCTGGTGCTGAATCGATTATTTGTCAAAATGGTACGTCAACTCCATTTTTTTTTAACTTAGAACGGGGCTGTAGACAAGGCGACTGTTGTTCACCTCTTCTTTTTGTTTTGTGCGCTGAAATCTTGGCTATTATGACTCGAGAAAATACACAGATTAAGGGTTTTGTTAAATACTACACCGAGTGTAAAATCGATAAATATGCCGATGATACAACTTTTATCTTGGACGGTACCCATAGCAGTTTAAACGCTTGTTTTTCTACATTAAATACGTTCGGAAAATTTTCAGGGCTGGGCTTAAATGTTAAAAAGACTCAGGTCTTCTGGATGGGGACCGGCAACGTACCTGCTTTTTTAGCAGACTCGGGTTTGTCAATAGCTGAGGATAGGTTTCAACTACTTGGCATTGAATTCACTAGGCAAATGATGGATATGACGGAGCGTAACGTAAAGAAAAAAGTAGAGAATATTGCAAATCTGCTCAAGGGATGGCTGAGAAGACGTCTATCTCTGTACGGGAAACGAACGGTGGTGAAAACCCTATCCCTGTCAATGTTAACGCATGTTTTCAGTGTTTTGCCCTCGCCGCCAAAAACGCTTTTTCATGATTTACAGGTAATGTTCTTTAAATTTATATGGGATAACAAGCAGGACAAAATCAAACGTTCACTGATGTATACCAGGTTTAATGTTCCTAACGTCACTTTGTACGACTGTGCTTTGAAGGTGTCATGGATCAAGAGAGCCATATTGAAGAGTCTCGAGTTCTGGAATATACTCCTAAACTCAAATTGCTACAGACTCAGAGAATTACTAGTCACGGGAGATAGTAGCTTAAAACATTTTCAGGGCACTGGTGTGGGTCGCAACATTTTTTGGCAAAGCGTACTTGAGTGCTGGGACGTTCTGAAAGCAAGTTGTGTTCAACCTGATGATTTGTATAATCAACCCATTCACTTGTCATCCAACTTACTAATAGGAAGAACTCCGTTTTGGAATAGGGCTCTATTTGAGGCTGGATGCAGGCTGGTGGGAGATCTATATCGATCGGATGGGGTTATAAAATCTTTTGACGAGTTAAACAGAGATTTCCCAATCCCGTTTAGCAGGATAGTCTTGCAGGGTTTGGTTAGAGCGACAAGGCAGGCTTACGGAGGTAAAAGTACTTCAATAAAGTTACCAGGGCCACTTCGACCCAAAACAGTCGAATGTTTGTTTGCCCAGAAGGCTGGCAATCGGTCTGTTTACACTGCTCTATTGGGACAGCATTAGCCTGCTCTTCCGGATCTCACTAAGGCAGAAGTAAAATGGAACGGGGACCTTAATGCAGATATAGACTGGCCGACGGTTTATTGAAGACATAGACGTACAAAAAATAAGAAAATCGTTTTGGTTCCAAGATAGACTACTGCATCGCATATTAACAACAGATGAGTTTATGTCAAAGTTTACTGACACCGATCCAAGATGTTCTTTCTGTAAAATAGAAACTGAATCGTTGATTCACCTATTTTGTCGCTGTGAGGTAATAATCGGGCTGTGGTCTGCGGTCGAGCATGCTGCTATATTGTCGGGGGGTTAATTTGTTGCTGGATGAAAAACATAATAGGGCATAACGTTAATGACGCAAGCATTCCGGAAACGAAAAGTAACATAGTTCGCCAAATGGTTTTGTTGTTTAAGTTTTACATTTACCGAGCAAAAGTCGTCTCCAGTCAAGTGAACTTTAAGTCGGCGTTTGCATATGTGCAGGGCATGATAGCTGCAGACCGACCTATACTAAAGGCGGATAACACTGATAAGGCAAATGATATAAATATGGCATATGAATGGGCTATAAATATGCTGGACCATTAAATATCACGGACGGATTGAGTACTGATTGGATGTATTTTCGAATGTCATGTCGATGAACTGTCATATGTGTCGGTATGTGTCGGTATGTGTCGGTATGTGTGTGTCGGTATGTGTGTGTGTGTGTGGGTGCGTGCGTGCGTGCGTGCGTGCGTGCGTGCGTGCGCGTGCGTGCGGGCGTGCGTGCGTGCGTGTGTGTGTGTGGTGCAACATGCCTATATGTTTTGTAAGCATATGTGTGCGTCCCCGCCCATACCCAACCGGGCCAACCTGCCGGGCGCGCGACGCGCCAGTCTAACGGACTGACGAGTCGCGCGCCCGGCCGGCCGATGGGGCACTGCAACGCGATGTAAAGCGCCAGGCAGTGCGGGCGGGGGCTGCGGCCTGTCTGGAGCGTCCGTTAGGGCGCGGCGGCGGCCAAATACGGGAGACCACTAGCGCCCCTAGCGACAAATATCGGAACTATTCATTTATAGCACTTAGGCTAATCATAAGCTAAGAAATGTCTTTTATATTTGTATTTTTGCATAGTTAATTCGAATAAATCGTAAATAATAGCAGGATGTATCGGAACTTTGCGTAGTGACTGTGAAATATCAAATATAAGTACAAACGACTATCTAATAGCGTAACACCGAAGTGTTGAGCATGAGAACTTAACGAGATAAGAATCGAACGATAAATATTTACAGAAACGCCGGTATGGCATAATTAAGCCTAAAGAGCAGACTTTTAGATAAATGTAAGCAGCATTTAAAATATATAGTGTTAAGCAACTTTAGAAGCACTTTACTTAAATCTTGGATAGGGGCCTACTGCTCATTAGTGTACTTAAGTGGTTATCATATCGAAGGTACACCATAACTCGCTTACGCCGCATATCAGTAGGGACACATGGCTATTTTGAAGCATTTTGACACCAATATTTCCAAAAATAATAGGACTCTTAACTACTTTGGAAACACTTAACTTCAACATTGGGTAGGTTCTGACTGGCCATTATGATGCTTAACTTATAATTCTGCCAAAAGTACATCGAAGGCCACATACGCCGTATATCAATAGAAAAGGGTGTCTATTTTGCAACATCTTGACACCCAAATTTGTATAAATAACCTAAGTTTTGACTACTTTCGGAACGCTTAACCCGCGCCCCGCTGGGGTCTCCAGCCGAACGTGCCCCGCTGGGGGTAAATTTTACCCCACCCCTCCTATCTTCCGAACCAATGACCGCAGCTAGACGAGCAAGGCGACGATAGAATGTTCTCAACGAGCTGATTCTAAAGAATGCTTACAATTTGGTTTTCAAGGTCATAGGTCAGGTCAAAGGTCAAAACTGAGGTATTTGAGTTTTTGGGCCATGCTTGCCATCGCCTCGCCTTAGATGGCGACTATTATCTCACAAGGTGCTCTAAAAGGTATACTGCATCTCTCGTATAAGCGACAGTGAAATTGTAAGCAAATGTCATGGTCAAGATCAGGTCACAAAGGGTCACTATTGGCAAGAGGTCAACAAAAGTCATGCGACACATGTTTTATGGGTTATTTTACACATATAAATCGATAGAAGCAGCAATTTTTACAACCTGACAAGGTCAAATCAGGTCAAAATTTGAAATTGATTAATCTAAATAAAAGGCATGTTTCTAGACCAGATTTGTCTCAGAAATACAGCTGTGTCATTGATTTGTCTGTATCTAGTAAAAAAAACCTTAGTGGATAAAAAAAACAGAGTGGATTAAAGATGAGCGATCTATCGATCGATTAAGATATCAAATATCGGCTAGTTCAATCGATCCGTCATGTCATACCACTGTACTTGATCGGTTATTCTGTCAAGAAATATATCATGGGTTTATGGGTTTCAAACAATGTATTGTCCATATCGATATGTACAAATGGCCGTCCAGTTACCGCATGACATATGCATAGTTAACAGTTTCAGCAAACATCATGATACTGTAGTTGCATTGCTAGTCGGCTATGTACGGAACAGTGTATAAGGTCACTCATGGGCGAACCCTATCCAGCTTCACCTAGTACGCACATACATGACATCATACGTTTTCACACGACGCCAGAAGCCGACGACCATGCTGCAGCAGAACCTGTCGCATCCCATCCTTAAAGTTAGTAGCATGATAGTAAGTTGCTGGCCCTGGCCGACGGCCGCCGCAGCTGCGCTGATCCACTGGCCCTGGCCGACGGCCGCCGCAGCTGCGCTGATCCGCTGGCCCTGGCCGACGGCCGCCGCAGCTGCGCTGATCCGCTGGCCCTGGCCGACGGCCGCCGCAGCTGCGCTGATCCGCTGACCGACGGCCGCCGCAGCTGCGCTGATCCGCTGGCCCTGGCCGACGGCCGCCGCAGCTGCGCTGATCCGCTGGCTCTGGCCGACGGCCGTCGCAGCTGCGCTGATCCGCTGACCCTGACCCACGGCCGCCGCAGCTGCGCTGATCCGCTGGCCCTGGCCGACGGCCGCCGCAGCTGCGCTGATCCGCTGGCCCTGGCCGACGGCCGCCGCAGCTGCGCTGATCCGCTGGCCCTGGCCCACGGCCGTCGCAGCTGCGCTGATCCGCTGGCCCTGGCCCACGGCCGTCGCAGCTGCGCTGATCCGCTGGCCTTGGCCCACGGCCGCCGCAGCTGCGCTGATCCGCTGGCCCACGGCCGCCGCCGCTGCGCTGATCCGCTGGCCCTGGCCGACGGCCGCCGCAGCAGCGCTGATCCGCTGGCCCTGGCCGACGGCCGCCGTAGCTGCGCTGATCCGCTGGCCCTGGCCGACGGCCGCCGCAGCAGCGCTGATCCGCTGGCCCTGGCCGACGGCTGCCGCAGCTGCGCTGATCCGCTGGCCCTGGCCGACGGCCGCCGCAGCTGCGCTGATCCGCTGGCCCTGGCCGACGGCCGTCGCAGCTGCGCTGATCCGCTGACCCTGGCCGACGGCCGCCGCAGCTGCGCTGATCCGCTGGCCCTGGCCGACGGCCGTCGCAGCTGCGCTGATCCGCTGGCCCTGGCCGACGGCCGCCGCGCTGATCTGGGAGTCTTGGTCCTCGGACAGCGACTCGACTTCGCCATGGTTCACACTATCAGATAAGTCACAGCGAACTGCTATGACTTTGCCATCAGCTTCAGATAAAATCCGCCCATTTACCCTTCCCCGTTTCTGAAGGCACCTAAATTGCTCTCTAATTCTACTCAACTGTTTTCTAAAAAGTTCGAAGTTAATCACCAAAGCATGCTCCACATCTGGCAGCTCCTGTAACAGTCCATCTATAACACGCTGTGTATCAAAGCTATTTGCTACACACTGTTCGAGCACAAACTTCTTACAAACTATCAAAACGTTATTCTGTGCAATACACACCCGGTTGTTCACTGACATACACAAATAAATCTCATCAATTGAATGTCACCTTCTTGTCAGTATCTTTATCAGATGCTTTGTCTTTTACATGTTTCCAATCAGCCTTTTACGCTGAACAGTTACAACTACCTCACATCCGTACTCCTGCCTGTACGCAGCGATTCCATCTTGAGTTTCTTCAAAGATGGTCTCGCTCCGGATCTTGCGTACTTTGACACTTGATGCTGCCACAACATTTCGGTCTCCCCTCTCACTCACAATCCGCGTGCTCCAGTCTTTTCTGATAGTCGTATCTGCCATCAATTCATTCAGCGTTTTGTCTTTGAATAGTCGCCTGTCTTTGGTGGCTATTTTAAACCGAAGAACCTTCCTCGCCTTTTCCCGAATCGGAAACCTTAAACTCTTGAAGACCTGCTCCTTGATATTATCAACAACTAGGACAAAACTATAATTTGAAGAACACTGAGAGGGTTTTGGCTGGCTGTAGAATTTTGATACAGCAATACCATTCATCTGAAAAAGAAACACACTTGGTTACTGTTGCAGGGTGAACTTTCACAGCTTTAGTACATTAACAAAATATAAAACAGTTTGCTTGAACAAAACAAACAGAATTTAGTTGGTTCTGAAAACAAGTTCTCGCTGGCACACAATAGAAGCTTAAGTATGTATTTAAAAACAAGGTCTGTTTGCTATTTATACCACCTAAGTTACTATTTAATCTGAACAAAATCAGAATTGGATTGAACCCACGCACCGGCAGATTTAGAACTGTCCCACAACAGGCTTTGGGGCGTGGGCCAATTACAAAAGTGTATCTGTTAAGTGATAAGGTATACATATTTTACAAACATCAGTAATTTGAATGTCTACAAGATGGTCTGGCTGGTAATGACAGCCCCCCAGTAGGTTCTGCAGCGCAGCAAGCAAATGCGAGCAGAGCTTACAAAACGTGGGTCCCTGCGACGTAACTGCTGTAAAGGTTAGGTAAGGTTTGATGTGACCGTAATTGCTGTAAAGGTTAGGTAAGGTTTGATGTGACCGTAATTGCTGTAAAGGTTAGGTCAGGTTTGATTATGTATCGTTTTTGGTGACATCACATATACATATACGGTATTACTGGTATTCTGTTGTAAAAATACTTCCTTATTCTATTACGGACATCAAGAACACCATTAACTGGGGAGGTGAATTACTGAACTACTGCTGTGTCGTCGTCATACTTTCTTCTTCTATTAGGGACATCAATAACACCATTAACTGGGGAGGTGAATTACTGAACGACTGCTGTGTCGTTGGATCTATTTTACACACAAGGTTTGTACATCACTTATAATTTGTAATAATAATAATATCTAATAATGTGAGGATCCAGCATTGATCCTGAATCCTAAACATGGGAGTGCAAACAAAAATTTCAAACCGAAAAGTCCTTGTCAATGTGATAATTATATTTTCAGAGCACCACAGGAAGAACATAAAATTAGCTTGGTTATATAAAACTTCTACATTGAAATTGAGTTATTTTCATTGATACAATTCAAGCTGCCATGACTTACATACATACCTTATTTTTGACAAGTCCCTCCAGCCTCCAGGTTGTGCTGACTCATCATTTACCTACCTATACTTCCAACATAATACTCAATAATTGTAAATGATGGAGGATATTTGTTGTTATATTAGCAATGCTACCTGGCATGTCAATGTACTGGAAGCTATGGTTAAACATTCTCATATATACCTACTGATAGTTAAGCATATTAATATGCGTTGACAAAACTTGCGCAGCACTCGGTGCAAATCTTTGCGAGAAGTTGACAATCCGAGAGGCCTGCTTCAGAAAAACACATTTTCAGCACTATTTAAGCCATCTGACTCACCTTGCGTAAACATCCATGAAGTAACTAAGTTGAAAAATGCTTAAAAACTGCAAATATAACCCCAATGGTAGACCATCGCTAGCAACTTGGCGCAGTAAACGCGGGAGGAAATTGCGGCCTTTTAATTTGTCGCAAAAGCGCCAAGCTGACTTACAAAGAAAAGCGTCCTTGGG
Organism: Chirona hameri; assembly: GCA_036785665.1. NCBI lineage: Eukaryota > Metazoa > Arthropoda > Thecostraca > Balanomorpha > Balanidae > Chirona > Chirona hameri. Next base: position 52,602 of record JAXIVJ010007756.1, read on the forward strand.
TGTCCTTGATGATACAAGGCTGCTAAAAAACTGTATGTCCGCTTCACACGTTAGGGCACGCCCTAACGTCGGGGAGGTACCCCACAGCTCTCCCCGGCCGGGGCGGTAACCCCCAGACCTCCCCGGAGCCGGGACGGTTTTTTGCCAATACGGGCACCGTTCCGACTTGGCCAGACGGGCCGCACCGATGCCGATGCGGCACCATGTTTGTGCGTGGGGGTGCGTGCGTGTGATATATGTAGTGTGTAATGCAATGCATATGTTCGAAAGCTAATAAAAAACAACATACCTGAAAAAAAGACAACAGTAATTGAAGTACGGTAGGACAAGAGCATTGTAAAGCAGTACCAAAGACTGTTTATTCAGGTAATATTTGGATCGATTGAGTATTCCTATATTTCGACTTATTATGAAGGACAGGTGATCTATGTGATATGACCACTTCAAACTGTTGTCAATGCACATCCCTAGATACTTAACTTTATTTTCCTCCTTTATGATTACATTATTAAGTTGGACTCTTAACTTTGGTTCAATATTTGTGTTATTATACAATTGATAAACAGTTTTTTGAGGATTGAGAGAAAGTTGATTTATTTGTAGCCATTTGCAAATATGTATTGATTCTTTATCAATAAGACGTTGTATTGAGTTAAGCTCATTAGCTTCAATGAAAATGGCAGTGTCATCTGCATACAAGAGGAACTTAATATTTGTACTGATATTAGGAAAATCATTTATATACAGCAGAAAGAGGAGTGGCCCAAGGATTGATCCCTGTGGTACTCCTATCTTCACTGGTTGTAATGAGGATCTCACTCCATTGTAATCAACACACTGTTGTCTGTTTGATAGATATGATTTGATAATGCTAAGAGAAGAATTGGTAAAGCCATATTTCTCTAATTTTCCCAATAAGATTGAATGACCTACAGTATCGAATGCCTTTTTCAGGTCTAAATAAATTCCGCAAACTAAGCTTCCTTTCTCAAAAGATCCTGTTATGGTCTCCTGAAGTAGGAGCAAAGGCATATACGTTGATCGATTTCTTTGGAAGCCATATTGACACTTACTTAGTATGTTTGTTTCATGCAAATATGATGTAATTCTTCTATGCATAATTTTTTCAAGTATTTTTTATATATAAGGTAATATGCTTATGGGTCTATAGTTATTGAAAACTTTTGTATCCCCAGCTTTGAAGATAGGTTTAACAATGGCAATCTTTAATGCATCAGGAAACACCCCATTTACCAAACAGACATTTACAAAATGCACTAATTCATTTAATATTTTTGAAAATGTTTTTTTTTAAATATGAAAGCATTTATTCCATCTATGCCAGCACCTACATTCTTTATATTCTTTATTATTTCACTCAGTTCATCAGCATTAGTATTACTAATTACATCAAATACATGTTCAGGTTGAGCACAAATGTATTGGAGTGGATCTAAATCACTAGGAGGTATTTCCTGTTGGAGGTTATTACCTATTGATATGAAAAATGTATTGAATGATTCAGCTATTTCTTCCTTGTTTGAGGTGCACTCACCATTTGCATTCAAAAACGTGTCTGTTATTTTTTTATTTTCTTGTTACCCCTTATAGCTTCATTTAACAGTTTCCAAATTTGCTTAGTTTGTTTTATTTACTTCAAGCTGGTTTTGTATGTAACCTCTTTTTGCATTACGAATAACATCCTTTAAGCAATTCCTATATGAATTGTATATGTGTTTATTTTGACTGGTTGGGTTTTTATTTTTTTTCTACAAAAAGACTGCCTTCTGTTGATGGAGGCCAGTATGGCTGGAGTAATCCATGGCTTCATTGGTGCGGTTCTACGTGTATGTTTGATTTTGATGCTGTATTTATCTGATAAATTCCAATTAAAGGGAAATAATGACCTTTCCCCCACACAAATGGAGTTAGCACTTGAAATCGCCAGACGAGACCAAAATATATTGTAAATTCATCACATTTTGCATGAAAACTTTCCTACCGAAAGATATTTCAAGTTAAAGTTGATAAGCGTTCCACACTTTTAACGACCGGTACTTGCAAGTACTTTTGGTCCTCATAAACTGCGGGCTTTTCCCGTATTGTTTTTTACGCAATGGAGTGGAAAATACATTGTGCGTTCTGCTTGTTGTGATTATATGCCCGGCGATCTTCTAAAACTAACAGCGATTGGAAAAAGTGGCAATAAAATCGGAAGCTCATCGATGCACATCAACGGCGGCATAGTTAGTGGTTGCGACCCTCAATTTTTGAAAATCGATTCATTTGTTTTCAACATTAGGAGTATTGTATAATTTGTCTGTGGCTGTATATAACACTATGCTTTATATTATCATGACAAATAATATTTTTTCCCAAAAAAACTAACAAACAATAACACAAAACTGGCAATTAAATCGGAAGCTCATCGATGCACATCGACGGCGACCTATTTAGCGTCGGCGATTTGTTTACAAAGTCATTGTTGTGCTTCTCGGCGCACTTAACCATTGTGGCGAGTTGTTCCTGATTAGTATACCCAAGTCCCGTAGCAGGCTTTGTTAATGACGCCACTGGTGCCATTCTTGTGTAGCATTGCAAAATATATCTGATTTTGAGTTGAAAGCTAATTAAAGACTTTTCCCAAAAAAAAATTAAGTTTGAATTTTCTTCTTAATCATTATTAAAGGTATTTTATCACTGTATTTCATAGAAGTTGACACTTCAGAATCTTGTGACGTAATAATATTGTATCCAATATGCATTCCCCTCACCTTTTGCTATTGTGGCGCAGTGCCGAGTGCTTTGCGAATACTAGCTTGCCTGGGGTTCAATTAATTCCGCCCTTATTTTATTCGAGTTGGTATAGTTTGCATGTTGTTGTTATTCATGACTTATACTGATAGTCAGTCATGCATCACGGATGCTTCACGGATTGCTTCACGGATCAGAGCGCTGCTCGAACGCACGCTAGTAGCGCTAGTAGCGCTTTCATTCTCCATGGCAACCAGGCGTGAGCCAATGAAAAGCCAGAACGTATTCCCTTTCTGGCTTTTGATTGGCTGACGCCTGGTTGCCATGAAGAACGAAAGCGCTACTAGCGCTACTAGCGTGTGTCCGAGCAGCGCTCAGTTTGATCGGAAACATCAGAGCCTCCAAAAATGCCGCACTCGATGTAAACAATGGTAGGGAAGGACGAATTTGTCAATGACCTTCATGAAGTACACAAGGTACTTGTTTTGTATTTTTTCCAAACTTACAACTTTGAATTTGGGAATAATTATATTTAATTCTTAAATTTAAATAAAATAATTTTAAAACCATAACGGTAGCCTAAGAAATTGTTGCTAACAAAATCAAAAGGTCATTATTTCCCTTTAAAGTGTTGCAAGCTGTTTGAGGATCATTAATGTTATAAAAATGTTGTAACTGTTCATTAATATACATAGATAATTCATCCACTTTGTTTTTATCATAAACAGTATGCCATTCATGTTTTTCTGGATAAACCTGGAAAATGCATGATACAAATATAGGGAAATGATCAGAAGAATCTCCATAAATGATCCCCGATTTACACACAAACTCAAGGTTGTTGCAAAATATATTATCCAATAGTGACAACTTGTTATAAGATGCACGTGTTGTTCTAGATATTGTGGGCCAATAACCAAATGATGTAATAGTATTAAAGAAATCCTGACAATGGCTATCAGTTTCCAGTGCAAACAGATCAATGTTAAAGTCACCACACAAGAATGTTGTCTTATTGATTTTATCCAGCTTCTCAAGGTAAGTATTTTGTTCTTTCATGAAAAATGTATTGTCAATTGAAGGTGGCTTATATATTTGACCTATGCAAATTTGTATTGGTAGATGATACCTCACATTGAACAAAGAGAGCCTCTATGAGCATACCATCTATTATTATTTCTGATGAGCGTTTAATGTGTGTATTGCTTATGTATATGGCAATTGCTCCACCAGTCCTATTGTTTCTATTTGTAAAGTACCCAGTATAACCATCTAATTGTCTTACAGGTATCATATCATCATATAGCCATGATTCTGACACACAAATAACATGCCATTGTGATTTTGAGGAACTTATAAAATAAATGAAACTCATCAAATTTTACATCAGACAGGATTGACCTGGCATTTAAATGCAGAATATTTAACTGATTATTAACTTGTTCAGTGAAGGAATGGAGTAATATCTGCAGTTTGAGCGAATTGCTTCAAATGTATCATGAGTAAGTCTACTGATGCTAACTGTGTGAATGGATTGATACATTTATCAGCTAATTCGATTGGAATGCTATCACATTCTATTAAATTCATGCAAATATTATGTGATGTGAATGATTTTCTTTGTAAATACTATGCTCCCAAAAAGGGAGGTTTATGGCACTGCACCTACCACCTACCTTACACACATGGGAGTGGTACACATGTTCTCATAATTGCGCACAAGTGACACATAGGTGTATGCGACCACACATGGAAGACACGTGGTACGCAGGCACAACAAACATGAACGCAAGAAAGGAAAAACAAAAGTTGAACAAGATGTTCTACGATTTTTTTTTAAAGTTTGTATTTTATTAGTTTTTGTATAGTTTTTCTTCATTTCTTTGTAACACCACAAACAATGACATCAGTCATCAGATTTCGTCCAGGGGGGGAGGGGGGCGGCGCCTCGAAAGGGCCCCTTCCCGAGCGTTGAAAAGGGCCCCCTTCCCAAGCGTTGAAAGACCCCCTCCAAAACAAAACAAAACTGATGAAAAGGCACGTTACAAGGATGGAAAATGCAATATGACAGGTATGGCATGGGCCATACCAACTTTTAGGAGCTGGAGTTAGCGAACTGCCATATCAACTCTGGAACCAGCGACACGAATTTGGAATCAGCTATACCAACTTGGAATATTTTGTTAAGCTCAAGACCTGGAACTCCTAAACAAATTGCGCCGCGGAGCTTCGCGAACATTTCGAGTCTTATACCCTGGATATGCTTTATCATCAATGCGTCGCATTGCGTACGGTGCGGACCTCTAAAAATGCTATATTGTGCGTTTGTAAAGTGCGGTAAAACAAGGTGCTAAAGTGAACTATTTTGCCCAATTATATAGGAAAGTAGCAACATAACGCATAAATGCGCCGAGAAACGGGTCGATTTTTTTCTAACCTGCTTATAATTGAATTGGTATTTAAATTGCGCCGCGGAGCGGCGCGATTTTTTATAGTTTATTCCCTGGACAACTGCATTCTTACTCTTGAAAGGCCCAAGGTCCCTTTAGATCGTCTAGGGGCCCCTCCAACCTTTTCAACCCCCTCCCAACCTGTCCAGGGATTCATCTGGGAAGCGCAAAGACATGATGTGGAGTTGGTGCTATATATATAATACAAAGAGGGCTTACTCTACAAGAACAATTAAAATCGGAGCTTTCGGGTATATTGTAACACCCTGACGAAGGGTGTTACAATATACCTGAAAGCTCCGCTTTTAATATTTGTATTGTGGAGTAAGTTCTCTTTGTATTTAATCTTCATCTGGGATCTCTACGTGCTGTTAGCCCTTCCGGTCTGCCCAGGGACTCCTCTAACCTTCCAAGAAGCCCCTCTTGTGTGTCAAGGGGCCCATTCGGCCTGTTCAGAGGTCCTTCCGACCTGGCCAGGGACTGCACTGGCTGCTTTGTCGCCCTGCCGACATGCTGAAGGGGCCTCTCGACCTGCCCAGGAGCCCCTCTGTGCTGGCTAGGGGCCATTCGACGTGTTCAGGGGCCCTCTGACCCGCTCAGGGGCCCTTCGGTCTGGTCAGGGGCCCTTTTTACATGCACAGGGCTCTTTTGAACGTCCAAGGGACCCTCTGGTCTTTCAGAGAGGGCCCTGGTGGCCCTAAAGGGTCTCTGAATTGCTCTAACTCTCTTAAGACCACGCTTCGCGTGGTACAAACATGCTTTTTTTCATTTAGATTTATCAATTAATTTCAAATTTTGACCTTCAGTGACACTAACTTTACACTAACTTTACGTAAATGAAGTCAGGTGGTAGAATGAATACCACTATCGAATTATACGCGTAAAAATATCCATAAAACATGTGCTGCATGACTTTCGTAGATATTTTGTGTAATGTTGTTATTTTTGTGTTTGCCTTACCTTACCTTTTGTGACCTGACCTTGACCTTGATCTTTCCAACAATCTCACTTTAGCTCATGTGGGATATGTATCATTACCTTTGACAGCACTTTGGGGGATCATAGGCGCAATTGAAGGCCATGGATGGCAAGTATTGTCGATAAACTCAAATACCTCGATTTTGACGTTTGACTTGACCGTGACCTGACATGTGACCTTAATTTGATTTTTGAAGTGTGCGTTAGGTTTATCTCATTGGGCGCTTTCGAATGCCCGCCTTGCGTCGTCCGCTGCTATCATGGTTCTGAAGATACCAGGGGGGTGTA
>JAXIVJ010007757.1:0-59061 GCA_036785665.1 Chirona hameri
TTATCGTCAGGGTTGTTATCCTGAAGGCACGGCTGACAGATCCAGCGAGGGAGAGTTGCAGCTGGCGCACGAGTGAGGCCGACATGCGTGCGCTTTGAGCCTGCATTGGCAGCAGCATACCATGCAGGGTTTCCGGCGGTTGACGGTATGACAATGAAGGCATCTCTTGGAGTCTTCGGTTAAATGAAATTGTTCGGCAGTGAGTGGTCCTACAAAGCCGGGTGGCGGAAGATGGGTCGTGATGAGGGATGTTTTTTGCTGGTCCGATGTAGATAGATCGAAGCCATCCGGCGATCCTTTAGAAGTCGCTTGACTTTTCCGCATTGGTGTCTCAAACGTGATTAAGTACAAAATACATACAGAGTACACCTTACAGAAAATAGTGGTTGGTTTCATGGAGTAAAACACCGGAAGGAAACTTTATCAAGATGACACCTTGCGAGGGAGGTGGTGATTTCAGTTAACAGTATTTTATTAACAGAAAATACAATCAAAATGAAATTACAGTAGCGGATTGGCGCAAAAGCAATGGCTTAAATTAAAGCGCCTCTCCTAAGGAGTATAACTAAAATAATAAACTGGCATAAGTCCACATAAACAACCTAACGAAATGACATACACTAGAAATAAGAGAATAACTAAAGCAGGGGATCAGACAGCGCCAACCCCGCCAACGACCCTCCGAGCAACCGTTTGGTACACTTAATGTGTCCCAGGCACTGGGCAGCCGAGGTCAGGTCAACAAGCCGAATGGGTAATGTGTGAATGTTGGGGTGTGGAGATGAATCGACGGGTGCGTAGAATGAATGTTTGTAAGTGGTGGGCAATGAACGTTCCTTGGTTTTTGTTGAGATTTTTGCCGAAAAGGAGGGTGTCAAGTTTTCTTTGAGCAGAGAGGTTATCGAAGTTGGGTATGATAGATTTTATCGCAGTGAATAATTGTGATCGATTAGTGTCATGTAGGGGGCACCAGAGTATGTAGTGTATTGTATCTTCGTGACTGTGGCCGCAGATGCATGATGGACTTGGTGTGCTGTTGTGTTGGATTCGGAAGAAGTGTGCATTCAGTGTCGTTAATCCGACGCGAAGTCTTGTGTGGTGTGTATTTCCTGTTTTTGTGCCGTGTGAGTGTAAAGGTGGTGGTTCTGGTGCCCCAAATCGCTGCCAGACCTGACGAGCAAAGTCAGAGCGGCATTTGGTGTTGCGCAAAGCTGCGGGGAGAAGATTCCACTGTCTGATAGTGGAAGGGATATACGAACGGTGGAAGGATGTGAGGCGAGTTGGAGGGATGGAGAGGTGTGCGTTTCGCAGTCTTAGTCCGGTAGCATCTTGTCTTGTGTCCGTCAGCATGTCCATCACATATGAAGGGAGAGGAGGATAGTTGTAGTATAGTCGGTGGAAGAAAAGTAGTTTGTGAATGAGTCGTCTTGTCTCGAGTCGTTCCCAACCCAGGTCGTTAAGTAGTGCAGTAGTCAGTGATCTGAACAATGCTCCCGTCACTAGTCTCGCGCAGCGGTTTTGTAGAGTCTGGAGTCGAATTGTATCTGCCAGAGTCAAATTTCCGTCGTAGATGATGTCGCAATAGTCAAAGTGTGGTCTAATGTAAGTAGTGTAGATGTTAAGTATGGGTCTGGATAGGAATTTGGCTATAGGATAGATTGGTCCTAGTAAAGTGTTAATTGTCCGGATGATGGTATTGATGTGCTGGTGAAAGTGGAGGTCGGTAGAGAGAGTCAGTCCGAGATGTTTGTGACTTGTCACAGTAGGAACATCCTGCCCGTTGAAAGAAAGTGCAAAATCTTCGCCGTCATGTCTATTGGTGAAGGTCAGTTGTACTGTTTTCTGTGAGTTGAAGGTAATAGCCCAGTCCGCTCCATATTGTCTAATGGCGTCTAAGTCGTTTTGTATTGATTGTCTGTCGTTCTGGCTGTCATAAGGGTGAGATGAATACAGGGAGGTGTCGTCGGCATAGAACAGTGCATCATTTTGAGTTTTGTTGGAAAGGTCATTAAGATACACGATAGCCAGCAGAGGTCCAAGCACTGAGCCTTGAGGGCAGCCGGAGAGAATGTTTTCAGGTGAAGACAAACTATTGCCCACACGAACCATTTGTGTACGGTCTTTTAAGTATGATTTTAACCATTCTAGGAGAGACCCAGAGATGTTGTATTGTATCTTACATTTTTCAATTAGTCCCGCATGCCAAATTTTATCAAAATATTTTGAAATGTCAAGAAAAACTGCTGTAAAATTTTGAGCTATGTTTAATGTTGAGTATATTTGATGGGTTAAGTATAACAACTGGATATGTGTGCTGTGGTTTGGGCGATATCCACTTTGTTTTTCTGTCAATAAGTTATTATCATTTATATGCCCATATATTTTATTAAAGATCAGCTTTTCCAAGATTTTGGAGAGATTCGGGAGAAGACTTATAGGCCGATAGTTTGTTGGGTCTGAACTAGAACCCTTCTGCTTAAAAATGGGCGTAACACATGCCTTTTTCCAAGAAGAGGGGAATTTTCCTAATTGTAGTGATTTGTTGAAGAGTTTGGAGAGGGGATTAGCAATTATTAGTGCACACATCTTAAGTAATTTAGCCGGTATTTTGTCAGGGCCAGATGATTTGTTTGTGTCGAGACAGTTAAGAATTTTGAGAACTTCCGACTCAGTTACTTGGACCTCTGCCAATGGGGGGACAGGGGGTTCAGGAGAAGTGATGAGGGGCATTGGTTTGTTCTGTATGTCCAGTCTCGTTTGAGCAGCAAAGTGTCTGTTGAGAATTGCCGCTTTGTCAAGGTCGTCAGTAAGTGGAGTGCCGTCTTGTCCGATGAGTGGTGGCATATTCCGATGACTTTTTCTGCCAATGAGGCTTTTAAGGATGCTGTGATATTTATGTGGATTTTTTTGGCCTCCAAAAGTTGCATAACTTGTGTCTGAATGTGAAGATTTTTTAGTCGTTGGTTGGGGTCTGTGGTTAAGTTTCGCTGTTGTCTCCACCGCTCCAAATCATAGTCAGTATTACGTTTTTTAGCAGTATGAAACAGTCTATCTCGTTTACGAATTTGGCGTCTTAGTTCTAAGGTAAATCATGGTTTATCACTATATTTGTTTGAGATAGTTCGGAGAGGGATTGAGGCTTTGGCTGCAGTCATTAGGGTATCCGTGAAATTGTCAGTTGCTTCGTCCACGTCACAGTCCAGCAGTCTGTCCCAGTCTGTGTCCATCAAGAGTCTTGTAAGTTTGTCTGGGTCCATTTGTCTGTAGTCCCATATTTGTTTAGTTTGTCTGGAAATAGAGGTGTTGTCAATCTTGAGAGACACACAAATTGGCAGGTGGTCAATGTTAGAAAAACGGAAGAACACCACTATCATGAACCATGGAATTATTTGATACCATCAATAAATCTCTCAGGTTGGCAACACCATTGGCCCCTGTGTATCGTGTTGGTTCATTTATGAGCTGTTTGAGGTTTAATGCAAAAAGTTCATCATGAAGAGTAATTTCATATGGTGTTATTGGACTATGGTTTGAGAATTTTGGGTCAAGGAAAGTGTTGCCTGCATTTAAGTCCCCTAGTATTAGAATGTTATCAGGAGAGTGAAACTGGGCCAGAGCAACGCTTTCATTTAGCTTTTCAAAAAAGGAGGAGTGCTGGTTTGCTGATAAGTTGGGAGGTACATAGATTGTGCATATAATTAGGGTAGTAGATTTAATTTGTATCAAGCACCATATCCATTCTATTCCATTTGTTTCAAGGTGAGAAAGTCTTTTGACTGCAAGATTATTGCGCACATAGATAGCAACACCACCTCCATTTCTGTCTCTATGTCTTGTTAATGGATCATGAAAATTGTCAAGCGTGAAAAGAGAGGGATGGACTTGGTCATCTAGTTTAGTCTCAGAAAGGCAGATTATGTCAATGTCATTGAGTGAGGAGAAGTAGGAAAGCTCGTCAAGTCGGCAGCGAGATGTGATTGAGTTGATGTTTCCATGTGAGATGATGATGTTCTGGGTGCTGTCTCCACTAGGTGATCTGGAGGATTTAGACAGGCATGATCAGAGGTTGCCGACCCAACAGAGGCTACCCGGTGCCCGGGACCTGTGGAAGATACAAAAGTGCTCATCAGATGTTGGCAGCGCAGCAGTGGGTGTCTGGTAACACAATTAATGATATATAACCCAGTAAGATTAACATTAAAACATATCTGTTATCTAATTCAGAGGTATAACAATGGTAATAAGTGACTGGAACAAAAAGAACCATGCAAAATCATGTAACAAAACAACTCAGTGTACCAGCGACAATTTTACAAAGAAACCTGGCTCTTTCAACAATCAAAAGTCACATGGAACCAACAAACTAGATACCAGGTAAAACAACAGTCAACAGGTAGCAAATGATTTTAACCACACAAAAAAAAACGGTTGAGAACTTGACCAAATTAACAAAAATGCAAAGAAAAATTGCATATTTCTTAAACAAAAGCAGAAGTACAGACCCACATCAATCAGCAAGAGCAAGTGGAACAAAATAAAACGAGTTAACATAATCGGAAACAGCGTTGTATACACCAGAGATATAACAATGGTAATAAGTGACTGGAACAAATTAAACCATGAAAAATCATGTAACAAAACAACTCAGTCTACCAGCAACAATTTAACAAAGAGACCAAGACAAGAAGCACGCACGCACATCGTAAAGGGTAAACAAACCAGTCCCCGCTCGCCACACACGTCGCCTGCACCAGGGCTACCATATTGTCAGCCTTCCACTCCACCATTATAATTCCACAGTGATGTGTCAATTATAATTCATTTAACATAGAGATGGCACCTTACAGCGTCACATTTGGCTTATTTGACCGTCACAATAGGTAGTTTGCAGGCCAAACGTTTCCACTACGTGAGTTTGTTTGCTTGATTATTTTTAGGGTGACGCTATCAAAGAAAAATAGTTTGTTTTTAAATGGTGGATCGTCTCCCACGTCACGTTTTTATAAAGCAAGAAATGTTTAGCTGCGCCGTAGTTGTCACCAACCCTGGCGAATTCGGCGATATCTGACACAAACAAACTTCTTTTTCTTGAAAATGTCTGCCAAATTATTCTCGATCTTGCGGCCTCTGACACAGAATCATCAAATCAATCAAATGCAGATTATAACTAACACACCATTAACACCCAAAATGTTATTTACATGCCGAAAACCTGCTAAATTCGGAGCTGCGCCAAAATGGTCCTAACAGGCTAAATGTTTGATCTACCTGACCTAAGATGACCAGAGGATTTTTTAAAAACATAATGCGGACAATTGATGCATAAACAGCTGTGCCAAAAATGGCGGCGCTGCGCTTCACCGGTTTTCCGCTATCCGCGAAAAACCTGGGGGGAGGTGTCTACCCCCCCCCCCCCCCCCCCCCCCGGCACGGCGCTGGTTAAAATACAGGGATGATGTGAGCATGCAGCCAGGTGTTAGGGTATTCATGTGAAGTTTAAAAAAATGCCCCCACCTGTGCTAGGGCCATTTTTCTATGTGGCACTTTTGGTCGGGCCACTCAAAGCACTTTTACCACCCCTGGCGAAAAACGCCACCCCAGCCAATGGTGTTCGGCTGAGACCCCAGCCAATGCCGGGTTAATACTCGTACATTGTCAAAGGCTTGTACTCCTCTCAGACGTTGCTAGCATACACTGAAAAACAATGAGAACTTTGACTGGTCTTCCTTCGAGAGCCTCACCGGCGCTCGACGGTCAGACCACCTCTACCACCACAGGACCCTCTAAAAGACATCAGACCACCTCTACCACAACAGGACCCTCTACAGGACAGCAGACCACCTCTACCACCACAGGACAGCAGACCACCTCTACCACAACAGGACCCTCTACAGGACAGCAGACCACCTCTACCACAACAGGACCCTCTACAGGACAGCAGACCACCTCTACCACAACAGGACCCTCTACAGGACAGCAGACCACCTCTACCACCACAGGACCCTCTACAGGACAGCAGACCACCTCTACCGCCACAGGACCCTCTAAAGGACAGCATACCACCTCTACCACCACAGGACCCTCTACAGGACAGCAGACCACCTCTACCACCACAGGACCCTCTAAAGGACAGCAGACCACCTCTACCACCACAGGACCCTCTACAGGACAGCAGACCACCTCTACCACCACAGGACCCTCTACAGGACAGCAGACCACCTCTACCACCACAGGACCCTCTAAAGGACAGCAGACCACCTCTACCACCACAGGACCCTCTACAGGACAGCAGATCACCTCAGGGCTGGGAAACCTCGGACTGTGTGTCACCGTTGGGATTCTGAAGCCCCAAGTTTGTCACCAGTTTTTTTCCTACAATTTTGTCAACTTTTCCGAGACAAAACGTTTGATACTGACAGACATAGGTTTTGTTGATTGGGGTTTTAGGGTGCGCCGACTACTGGAGTCAATTTGTGGTAATAAGGTATTAAAATGTTGCCTTGGTGCACTATGCTGCTACTTTTGCAATGCTGCCATCTGCCACATAGTACTATGACATCATAACGTACTGCCATGTTGTGCACCAGCATGCAAATATGTTCCTTAAGTCAAAGGTTGTCAACAATAGCACAGGCGTTGAAAACACACAATGAATATAGAACACACAAAAAAATCAGATGGCCCCTCAGAATCACTCTGCATCCCCCCCCCCCCCCCCAGTTTCCATTTTTGGACATTACTTCTATAAATGGGAACGCATTTTCCAAAAATGGAAAAGATCCAAAAATAGGAACTTTTAACATAGTGTCCCCAACTGAAATGGGGTAGCTTGCTGCCCCATTTGGGACAGGATTTGGGCTGCCCCAAATATCTTGTTGACGTTTCTGCCACGTTTTGCATACTGGCCCAGTAGGAAGTCATTTTCCCTGCTTTTCATTTTAACTCTCTAGTTTTGCATAGTCCATGTGAAGTCAGTGGTGAGGCTCCTGCCATCTTTTCCAAATTCTGCCATGTCTACCACAGTCATACATATATACAAGACAAGCTGGTCAAACATTGTAATTCAAATGCTGAAGTATCATTGATATGTTTAACAAATTAATTTATATTGCTCAATCATATAAATATGACTCCAAATTATATCCACCATTGAGCATAGCAACCCAGAGGGTGAAACCCCAACATAAAGAACGATGTTATTAAGGAAATATTACGTTGAAGGAACAGCCATTATGATATATAAGGGAAATGAGCACTCGTTTTTCCTTAATGACCACAATTAGGCATATAAAACAAGTCAAAATCACACAAATTATCTATTTAGTCTCACCACATGCCTTGCCAACCCAGCACCACATTACGCCACAATCGGCTGAACATGGCGATTCGTAATGGGAACCGACTCTGCTAGGTCATGCCATCACTAAACACAATATGCTGAATAGCATACAAATTATCTTTCATCGCCAAATATTTCCTACATATTCTAAAAAGCGAATATTCCCAGAGTTTGTTTTCAATGTCTAGCAGACGTTCATGTAAATGAGCAAAAAAAGTGTGACTTCAAGGGTGGAATTTTTTACTTCAAGGGGTAGAAGATGCACATCACTATGCAGAATCCGCCAGGTAAAACTCACGCTTTTTAGACATGAAATGCAGATATCTCTAGAAAGCTAGGGACCCCCGATATTTTCCATAAATGGGAACGCTTACGTCATCAGCGTTCTCATTTTTGGAAAGTGCGTTCCCATTTATAGAAGTAATTTCCAAAAATGAAAACTTTCCAAAAATAGACAATTTGACCATAGTGCCAGGTAAATGACCATAGTGCCAGGACTGATATGCTGTCATACTGTGCATAGCACACTACCTTAGTCAAAGCTTACCACATTGCATAAAAAAGTGACGCTTCTGTACCTACCCATAGGCGTAGGAACAAGGGGAGCCACCCCCCCCCCCCCCCCCTCCCCCCAACATTTTGCATTTTAACATTATGCCTATGGGCATTGCATGGAAAGAATCAAATTCAGAAAGCCTCCATCCTCCCCTCCCCCCCCCCCCCCCAAATTGAACATAGTTCCTGGGCCCCTGTACCTACCAACCAAGTTTAAGTGAAGTTAAGCACATACACAGGCAAATCAGTGGGGTTTACAGGCGCCACAACTACCAAGGTTATTTGGCACCCATGCCACATCCTCTGAAGAACATCTGATACGTCAAAGCAGGATCCTGATGTCAACACTTGCACATATTTAGTTTTGAATTTAATTGATTTTTTGTTTTTTGTTTTTTTTCCGGACCGGCCTATAGCCATATTCCGGGGAGGGGCAATGACCTCTGGCAATTTGCCAGGCAAAAAACTACGTTAACCGGTTTATGTGACCCGGAGCAAACTAGGGACTAGGGCAGCTATTTTACGTTACTAGTTACGTTAACCGGTTTATTTGTACCCGGAAAAATTATTTGTTCAAAGTAAATATAATATCTAACATTACGTTAAGTATTTCGTTCAAGGTCAAAAATAAGTAAAACTCGAGACACACATACATACATATTTTTATTACATACACTTGAACAGTGTCAGTGTTGGTGGAGCCGTGGGGTGCCGTCATTGCAACAGCGGGAGACTGTTGCCAGTCTCCCTAGCTCCGGCGCCTCGGCGAGACCTGGTTGTGGGGTGTGTTTAGCTGGGCGAAAAGTCCTGAATAATAAAAAACCCAGCGTCTATAGCAAAGGGGAAAAACCTGCGCGGTGGGCCAAAAATGCGCAAGGCAAAAAACCCCTGTTATATTTGTTTAGCTAAACGTGTTTGGTAGAGATAATCTAAGAGGGGACCTATCAATACAAGATAACTATCACCTAACAGTGTAAAAAAAAAAAAATTGACATGGTGGATACTGCACCGCAGCGCAGTGGACACTGCACCGCGGCGCAGCATCGGCGTGTAATCTGGTTTGGCAGGGAGTCATGCCGCCGCCAACGCAAAATCGCACATCAGCCATCGGCGTCCCATCGCAGAAATCCCCGCCAAATCAGCCACGTCACGAACAGCCAAAGCACTAAACCGCTCGCCGCGCGGCCGAGATCCAGCAGGGGGCCCCCGCAACAACACACCGGCAGCCGACCCGCAACCCCACGTCGGCAGCAACATGATTAAGTATACTGCACCGCAGCGCAGCGGACACCACACCGCAGCGCAGTGGAGTGAGCACCGCACCGCAGCGCAGCGGCCACCACACCGCAGCGCAGCATCGGCATATGTTATCAGGGGCGGGTGTTCAACTACTCGGCTTTGGCAAGAGCAGAGCAGAGGGGAGAGGAGGGTTGGGAGGAGCATTACGTTAAGAGATGAACAACGAATTCCAATGGAACCTTTCGTTGCGCGACTGATTCGGCAGGGAATCATGCCGGCGCCAACGCAAGACCGCACATCTACCATCGGCGTCCCATCGCAGAAATCCCCCGCCGAATCAGCCACGCAACGAATTTCGCCGCGCGGCCGAGATTCAGCAGGGGGCCCCCGTAACAAGACACCGGCAGCCAACACGTAACCCCACGTCGGCAGCAGCGTGATTTTAACATAATTTAACATGCTGCACCGCAGCGCAGCGGACACTGCACCGCAGCGCAGCAGCCACCACACCGCGGCGCAGCATCGGCGTGTGATCTGGTTTGGCAGGGAATCATGCCGCCGCCAACGCAAAATCGCACATCAGCCATCGGCGTCCCATCGCAGAAATCCCCCGCCAAATCAGCCACGTCACGAACAGCACCGGCCATTCGCCGCGCGGCCGAGATCCAGCAGGGGGCCCCCGCAACAAGACACCGGCAGCCAACCCGCAACTCCCGCGTCAGCAGTAACCTGATTTAACAGTTAGTCAGGAAGTTATTTCTGACTGGTTTGGCAGGGAATCATGCCGCCGCCAACGCAAAACCGCACATCAACCATCGGCGTCCCATCGCAGAAATCCCCCGCCAAATCAGCCACGCAACGAACAGCCAAGCCATAACCATTCGCCGCGCTACCAATCCAGCAGGGGGCCCCCGCGACAAGACACCGGCAGCCAACACACAACTCCCACGTCTGCAGCAGCACGATTTAACAGTTAGTCAGAAATAACTTAATGACGTATTTGTTGGAGGTGATTTATTGTTTCTTGTTCAACCGTCTCAAATTGCGGCGGTAGCGGTTACTTTCAGGGGGGCTGGGGCTACGAGGGAGCCGGGAAGGAGGGTGGGGGGAGGGGAGGGATGGCGGGGAGAGGCGGGCGGGCGGGGAGCTGGGGCGGGCGGGCGGGGAGCTGGGGCGGGAGGGCGGGGACTGGGCGGGGTTGCGGGCGACTTTCCGGGAGACGGCTCTCATGAGAGAGTCGTCCGAGGGGAGGTCCTCCGAGAATCGGCTCTCCGCTGGTGCTGGGGAGGCCGGGGAGGCGGGGCCTGAGTCGGTGTTCGACTCGGCTGGTTGGGCTGGGGAGCGCGGTGCCGGTGGATCAGCGGCAACGGCGCCTTCGAGGTCCGACAGAGATGCCTCGGGGAGCTGGGGTGGTGGTCGGGGGGTCTGTCGGTTGGGGGGTCTGGCGGGAGGCCGGTGGGGTGGGGGGGAGGTTCCGGGAGGTGGGAGGGGCGGCCAATCGCCGGGGGCGAGACCTGCACTGTAAAAAAAGATTAGCACCATAATGGTGCTAATCCAGATGTCAAATCGGAGCACCTAAATGCGGCTTAAATCTAGCAGCAAAATGGTGCGTAGCACCTAGTACCATGTTTTTGAAGCTGCTAGTTTTAAGCAGGGTGCTAGAATCTAGAAGCTGCTAGATTCTAGCACCTGCTAGATTCTAGCACCTACCTGCTAGACTGGGTGCTTAATATGAGCATCCCCTAGGTGCTAGCACTTTAGCACCCTAGGGGTTCTTGTGTCAAATCGGAGCACCTAAAAAGAGCGCTAGCAGCTGCTTAAGTTAAGCACCAGGGGGGTGCTAAATCAACTTAATGCAGTAAATAATACTAAAAATACATTACAACGGGCCCGCTGAGAACAACGTTAATCCATAATATAACTGATTCGTCACAGCACTTCACCCATAGGTATCAAGCACAACATAATGAATGTTTTTCTCATTCAGCTACCAGATATACGAGTGTAGCACTGATGTTTGATGTCATACAGCTGCAGGAGGCGCCAAAACAACTGCAGCCGCCCACATCAGTCAAATATAAGACAGCATTGTCACAAACGTTCCTGTCCTCGACGCAAACGTTCTGCCGCCTCCTGACGCCATAGCCGACCATCTGACTGTGATCGTCCGAGCGCCTTTCCGCCGTTCGAACCGCTGACCCGCCTCGTTCACATGCGCGCTCCTGGCGCTAAGTGAATTGGGATGCTGTGTGTCTCGACGTTTTCCGCGCAGACTGAAGTACTGTGTACGGTGCAGCGGACATGGAGAGCAGTCGGTGAGTTTTTGCGCGTGTGGTGGTGTGTGCCGGACAAAATTGCCCGCTAAATAAAGTTATTCTTCGCCGCCCGTGTTGTCCCCGGCCCGAGGCCTGCTGCGTGATGAGCGACGAAGCGTACGGCCATGTGGCGACACTCTGGCGTGAACTCAGACAGAAACAGATAAAGACGATTTCGAAAGTACACCTTTTTCAGTTGAGGATGGCCAATCGTCAAAACTATTTCAACACAGGAGCAATACTCGGAACCCCTCCCCGCGGTCCGTGCAGAGCGATTGGCCAATCGGCAAAACTAATTGTTGACATCGGGTTTGAATTCGTCATTGAGCAGAACTTCCATA
The DNA here is from genome assembly GCA_036785665.1 of Chirona hameri. Taxonomy (NCBI): domain Eukaryota; kingdom Metazoa; phylum Arthropoda; class Thecostraca; order Balanomorpha; family Balanidae; genus Chirona; species Chirona hameri. The sequence continues at coordinate 11,790 of JAXIVJ010007757.1, forward strand.
TTATGCAGTGAGAATAGCACATCTGCAAAACAATTCGACATGCATTCCAAAAGGTTTGTCAATGTGCCAATCATACTCGAACCAATGTGACGAAATCAGTCTCTCATTCGCCAAACAATTTGAAGATGCCGAAAGTTATGCACAATGTCCAATTTACTATGACCATTGACGAACTAGTGTCCAGTCTGTTTTGCAGATGAGACAATCTGTGGTGGAGTTTATCGAAGTGTTTCGCTCAATGACGAAGTGACGAATTTGCCGCCGAATAGTTATCGAACATTGGCCAAAAACAAACGAAAAAGGTGTAGTGTTCGGTGGAATGTAAACATTGTGACCTGCGTGACTGCTATAAGACAAGTGATTTAACTGTTAGTACCGGATACGTCATGAAAATTTACTTCACTTTGTGTTGTTGCTGTATTTTACTGTGTGTGTAATTGTGTATGCGTGAGCGTGTTTCATTGTACCTTCGCTGCCTGTAAATTATTTGGACAAACATCAAGTGAATATCTGGAGCGATATATTAGTTAAAACAACACGGGCCTGTCTTTACGCGGGCCGAACAACGTGATCATGATGTCCAAATGTGAACGGTGCATGACCATGAACATGAACAAGGAACAAACGTGCGCTGAAGCGCTATGCTACCCCTACCCCCATGAAATGATGAACGACAGGTCTTTCATGCCTGCTAACGAAAGACCGGTTGACAAACCTCCACAAACATCAATGAAAGGAACAAGCTGCGCTCGGTCACGTTCCTCCCACCCCCCCCCCCCCCCTTCCTCAGCCATCGGCTGGTAAAAGTGCTCGGTGGTCACAGCCATCGGCTGGTAAAAGTGCTCGGTGGTCACTAGTCACCTTGCCCCACTCGCCCACCCTGAAGCGCTATGGTAGCCTACTCAGCTGTCTGCTGGTGGAAGCGGAGCGCTTTTTGTGGGACCGGACATCCGTCATCGATATCCAGTAGGTATTTCTGGAAATACGCCATGAATGTTTTGTATTTCACGAAGCTTACGTTGAGCACCGAGTGCGCCAGCACCAGGCACACCAGCAGTGTGACTTCATCGTCAGCACTCATTAGTGTGACGGCTCCCGTCACCACTGACCCGCGTTTGATGCTCAGCAGCCCAGCCAGAGCTGTAGGATCGTCTCCACTGTTGAAGATGGCGTCGTGGTTGGTGCCGAGCAGATGCATTGTCTGCTTCAAGGTCACATCTGTAAAGACAATAGACATACTCTTTTCACTGCCACACATTTAAGGATGACAGATCGTCAAAACTGCTTCAACTCAGGAGTACAAGTCTGAACTCCTGCCCAGATTCCAGGCAGAGCAACTGACAGATTAGCGAAATTAATATCCGACATCAGGCAGAGTTTGCAATTGAGCTCATAGGTCAACTGAATTATCGCGAAAAGTAGATAACATCTTGCCGGCTACCGAACACAAAGCAGGGATGGCGACACGTTAACCCGCGCCGTGCCGGTGCTAGGGGCAACCTTCGCCATGCAAGGGGTGGGGTCTATACGTCCCTCACTAACTCGACTCCTTGGCAATGCAAAGCCGAAACATCTGAAACCTCGGCAAAAATATTTAGGAATTATCTGCTTGGTAAATTGCTTGCTCAGACCCATATTGAAGTCACCAGATGTCATCAAAGGTTATTTTTCGCAATATCAGGATCAATATCAGGATATATTCGGGAAGTTCATTTTATCTCACGATTTCTGCTAGCTAGAAAGAAAGAAAACATGATGTCTATCAAAGGGACTGTCCCATCTCGGTTAAGTTGTCGAATATACCCGAATTGTATTCAAAATAACCTCAGACGACCCAGAGGCGAAAATTGTAGACAGTCTCCCTTATCGATGCCCCATTGGTGTTTTAAAACGCGCCGCCGCTTTTCCGCTACTGTGGAAAACCCTGAAGGGGCGCTCACCACCTACCCCCCCCCCCCCCCCCCCCCCCCCCCCCCCCCCCCGAGAGGGCCCCCACACAGCACGGGTGAAAGCATCCCAATATGCCATACTAGTAACATATCCAACCAAGGCTTCAGGAAAATATCAACCATTTGGCAATTTAGCCAATCGTTGCAAGTTAGTTGGTCAACCACCACCGTACCTCTGTTCGGGCAGCGAAGGTTGCGGCCGTGGGCATCCAGTCGCTGGGTCACCGTGACGACCTTCTTGGCCACGAAGCCATCTACGCCCGCGATACGATCCACTTCCCGGTAGAACTGAAAAAGGCAACCATGCATTTTCAGGAGCTGTGGAAGGACACCGATGCACACAAAGAAATAAAGCAAATACTTCCAGATAACTAATTACACACAATATTCCCAGGAAGAGCTTTGTAGTTTTATGACACTGAAAACGTTTCTGGTTTGCACAACGTTTTAGAACTTGTGTTCGCTGTCAAAACACGGCCTGGTCGTAATGAATGTACTCCAGTAAATACGGTTTATTCAAACACAGCTTTAGGTTATGAATGAAATTAAAATCTCTGAAAGGACATTTAACCATAGTTTCAATGAAAGAAATTGAATGGAATTGACGCTTTAACCCTCGCCAGTGTAGGCCCCAGATCCTACTACGTGTTAGTGTAGGGGGGGGGGGGGGGGGGTACGACCTCCCCCTTAGCGATTGGCTCCTAATTGAGCTAGAGCCTCGATTCAAAACCAGCGTGTTGCCTGTCACGAGATGAAGCCGTTGATACCCGAATTTAAGATCCTGGGTCAACCGTTGACCTCTGAGGTCAGGTCAATGACCCGAAAACCATCAAATTGCATTTTTGCCGATAACGTGCCTTCTAATCGAGCTAGAGCCACGATTTAAAGACCAGAACGTCCCTTATGGTCTGTAGAATACGTTACGATGCATTCCGGATCTCTACTGACCATTACCTTTGGTCAAAAGTAAAAAAAATGGTCATAAGAGGTCATTGACCTCGGGGTATATCATGACCTCAATGACCTCATTTTGGCACATATACATGACACATGAATGCGAAATTCGAAATCAGCGCATCAAATTAACCTAGAAGGTACCAAAACTCGAAAAAAATAATATGATGGTCATTGACCTCGGATGACCTCGGAAAGGTCACATTGTCGGTGCAAACCGTGGATACCACTTCGCAACACCTGTCCATGTGCATATCACCGAAAACAATGCGGAAGTTCGCATGTTACAGGCGTTGAAACGCTACGGAATGCAATTTCCTTTCGACATTTTGTGAGAATGACGTCACAGGTCAAAGGTCACGGTGGTACGGTTTCGAAATTTTGAGGTCAGACGTAAAATTCATCAAAAGTAGGTTATCCAAGGTTTCTTGCCGATCGGCCGATTCGTTCGCAAGTTATTCTTGATAAAACCCGAGGGGGGTTGCAACCCCCCCCCCCCCGTTACACTGGCGAGGGTTAAAAATCGCATAACAAAAATGTGAATACTAGGCAGACCTGAAGTTAAAACGAATGCTTACACCGTCATCATCGAAGAGCCGTGGATACTCGCTGAGCACTTCGGCACTGCCTCTTTAAGCAGCTTGCGCCTCCTCCCCTCAAACGTTTCCTGCAGGAGCTTCTGGACGTCATCAGCACTGTTAGCGTTGGCCATTTCGTTGACTTTGCGCTGCAAGGCCACGCCATCAAGACCCCCAACCGGGCAGTAGTTAGGCAGCCCAGCAACTCGTCGGTGCTTCGAAGGCGCGGGCTGCAACAGTTCAAAATAAATTGAGGACTGTCGATAAATTATAATCCACGACTGGTTTTGCTGGCAATGGTAAAGTGACCGAACCCTGACAAGCATTGCTTTTTTGGTCAAAGTTCCCAGAAAAAAGTTGGAGAATTGTCCAATAATTATCCAAGTTAAATTTTCTGTTTCAGTTCTGCAGCTGCACAATACATCGCTTTGTGCACTCGTGCTTCATAATTTACAGTTGAGCCCCGACTTCGTCTCGGCCACAAACTGTAAATTTTGTCGCGCTCGTCCACAAAGCTATATTGGTGAGGTCCATTTACACACAAATTTGAAGACAAATGGAAACAGTGAGCGAACTGGGATAAAGTATGGCAGTGCCGAGAACACTGAACACTTCAACAGTACAAACCTACCGAGGCCATTCGTGACTCTGGTGACAGCTGACGCTTCAGCGACGCTCGCTTGTTGCGAAACTTGTCTCGCAGGAGCCGTTTCACCATGACCTGAAGGGCAAAAACAAATTTACTTGCGTTTTACACTCATGAACACATCAGCAACTCACCGCCTGGGATTCTCTGCCGGCTGACAAACCGGCGTCCGGCATCTGACCAGTTAGGTGCAAGACATTCATACGGCCAACCTATCAAAACCGGACCGGCGCATGACGTCGACAAAACATTCAAGTATATAAGCGGCGGCCAGTGGCTGACTGGAGGTCTGAACCAAGATTACTTTACTATTTACTAATCAGGTTTGGCCATTAGGGAAAAATGACCCCCAGGTGACGTAATGTTGACGTGTCACTATTTATTGCTTCATTTGTTTGTGGTTATTGGAGGGAGGGATAATTTGTGGTTTGGTTCGAGGAACACTGGCTGCAGTAGCCAACCAGCGGCAGCTGAGTGCCGTGTTCCGCTTCCCGTGTCATTTATAAGCCGTTCGCTCGAAAACGACGGTGCTGTCATTTATTGACAATATTTGACCTTGTGTTAACCCTATGGGACGAATTTCGGTGCTCGTGCAGAAGGGTTAAACATGCACCTATAAAGCTAAAATTTGGAATGCTGCATATTCGGCAGCCCAGCAATGGGAAAATACCAGGGGAGAAGCTCCCGCTAAAAGTCGGTTATTTTGTACTAGGTCTAATGCGCGTGGATCCCAACGCTGGATATATGATCCCAGATCTTTCGACGAAAGGCGGTATTGGATCCGTGATCCAATCGGATCCCATGGTAAAATTTGCCAGTAGATCTTGGATCCCTTTGAAAGATCCTTCGATAATTTCTGGGAGTGGATCTTGGATCCCATAGGATCCTCGATGAAATGATGGTATCGGATCTATGATCCCAGGAAATCGGGGATCCAGCTGGATTCCACTCATTTATTAGGCCTTAATTATGCTATGTATTGACCAAATATAAGCAAAATCATATGATAATGCATGTTGCATATATATGCAATTGAAAAATACTGTTAATCTTTTAAAATAGAGCATCACAAATATGTGTGTTTATATTGTCGGAACTCGGATCCCTGTGGATTCTAATACAAAAAGGAGTCTTAGCCCTATTCCTGGCGGGCGCTAAAAGGCTGTTTCGTGCGGGGGGCTTCACAAGCCCTATTTCAAAAAGTTACCGACCGATTGCAATGGGGTTAACGGCATTCGATTCGTCTCGACGTAAGCTACAATTTTCATGTTTGAAAAAAAAAATTGGGAGCGTGGGGGGCAAAAAATGTCAAAGTTTGAGTTTTATTCAAACTTCCACTGCTCTCTTGTTAATGAACGGATTTTGATGCGGACAACGACATTCGATGCAGAATATACCCGCCTATAACATATATTCGGCTGTTGTACATATCTGCAAAAATCATAGGCGGCTTCAGGTAAAAAAAATCCTGAAATTCACTGACATGCCTCCCAAAATGGGTGCCTGGACGCACCTCTAAGCAACAAAAACTTTAGAAAGGTCTCAAAATGTGCGCAATGAATAGTTAGGAAAAGTCGGAAAGTTTCAGCTCGATAGCTCCAGGCGTTTGACAATGGCACACGAAAAACCTTAGGGGGGGGCTTGTGAAGCCCTCCCCCCGCCAGGAATAGGGTTAAGTCTCGGATCCGGGTGGATCCCTCGCCTTTTTGTGAAGGCGGATCTATGATCCCAGTCAATCTGTCGGCAAACTGTGAAGGGTGGATCTATGATCCAAACAGTTCCGGGATCCAGATCCTTGGGATCAGATCTCGAGATCCGTTTTCGGGATCCACGCACATGTCTGGTAAGAGTTTCGTCTTTTGAGGTGCATTTCACCAAATAATAAAGATGGCTTAATCAACTGAAAGAAAGTTTGACACTATATATGCAATAATTATTCAGTCATGCGCAACACAAACATTAGGCAATTCAAATATCAGTGGAATATACAAAAATATGCCTCCTTAAATGTTAAGAAGGTTTATCTTGACACTGCATCCCAAATCACTTACGAGTCCATCACCAAGATTTAGTCTCCCTCGCAGCGCTGGGTATGCCTCCAGGATCTGGGAGACCATCGTCTGGTACTCGTGTTTGGTTGGCTCGTTCCTGCAAAGAGTCAAACACTTAATTAGTAACACTTAGCCCATATTGACTGAGGGGGGAGGCAAATAAGTGACCCCACTGTAATATTTCATTTAAACAAAAATGAAAGGAGCTAACAATGCGAAATTTGGCAAAGACGTCGACTGAGAAGAAAATGAAGCAGTTTCGTCGAAATTATTTTGATATTTTGATCTCTGTGACGTAGCTACATCTCAATTTTGGTAGCGGATTGTTAAATATCATAATAAATTTCAGTTTAAAAGCTATGTGCAAACGAAAAACGTCCAAAAAATCATTGATTGCCATAAAATAACTATTTAGAATTTCAAGTTTTCTAGTTCTGCTAATCGAACTCAATTGCATGTGAAGAAGAGCTTGACACTTAAGTATTAGAAAGGAAAGGAGCTATCCAAAGTGTGCGATGTCTCCATGGGGTGCGATGTCACCAAATGCTTACCCACGCGCGATGTTGGTGTACCTAGTATACACAGAATCCAGGAGCTGACTCCACTCCCTATTCTCAATCTTCGAAGTCCCCTGCTGGAGTTTGAGGCGAAGGTTCCGCGTCAGGGTAGCAGGATCAAAGAAATGCCTGAAAGGAGAAGGAAGACTTGTGAGCAGATATGTTGCACGCCTCCAGACGTTTTGCAATTCAAATAAGGATTGTGGCGACGGGCAAATTGACAACGCACTATAACTTCTGCAGATTGCCAACTGTGGCTCGGTGCTTCCTTTTTCATGTGCCAGTTCTTTGTTGATCAAAGAATCAAAATACTGTGAAAACAGTCCGAAATCTTTCGGGATCCGGGATGAGCTCTCCGAATCTTAAGTGGATATCACCTTATTTTCAAGTTATTTGTGCCAGCCAGGTGGATAAAACAGAGCGAGGAACCACAAAGAGATCCATCCGCAAAAAAAAACGTGGACCATACATTAGAACGACCACAGCATCATGCATTTACCGCGGAAGTCAATCGTCCATGGCCGAGGTATCGAAGGCTATACAGCATACATGTGCCAGTTTGCACGTTGAATGCAAGAAACAAATCCGCAAACGAATGCGATACCAGGGATATGTGCTCAGTGTTGGAATTTTCATTTCAGGACCTGGTCCCGGAGAGCAAAATAATTGGTAGGTGGAGAGCAAATTTCTGACATTTCAAACTCATATTTTCATTCACTAAAAATGTGGCTTAATTAATTTAGTCCCAACCTTCAGAATGGACGGATTTATGAGGCCATGACCCGTGCTAAGCAGAGCTTGTTGCGCTGATCTTTACGCCTACTGTACTATAAGGCAACTCCAGCTGGCCGGCAGAATTTAAGACAAAAATTGATCGTGCCCAACATACTTGGACATGCATGGTCCGTCCCACTCGCCGACATCTGATCATGAGTTTGGCACGGCCGCTGCCACAGGTCATGTCAGTCAGGAAGAACCTAATGTAAACAATCTACCAACCTGTTGATTCGTCACTTGGCGTAATAAGGTCACACCCGCTGGTTGTTGAACATTCGTACCGGTACAAACTGTGCAGTACACAGGCTCTCTTCCCACATAAAGGAGCATTGCAGTATTCAAACGGGTACGGCACATATTTTGCCGGTATAACAAATGAGTGTGCTTAATTTGCAAGTGGAGTATGGAAATGCGAGAAACAGTGCATGAAAAGATAGTAAATTTGTCAAGAGAGCAAAATCTTGTGGACCCCAAGAAGACCAGAAAACGACTGAAATTCCAACACTGTATGTGCCTCCAACCTGACCTTGATGCTGTTCCCGACCAGGTCACGCATTCAGGCGACATGTCCTGGCCATGTCTGGTCAAGCACCAGGGGCAAGCCACCATTCAAGTTTTAAATATACATTTAAAAATTATGGGCCAAACCCAGCCATGTTATTCAAATGTATGTGTGGTATTAGCGTGATGCCGCAAACGCTCACCTTTCAATCTCGTGGACTGTTTCGGGCTCACGATCCTGCACGACTCTCTCGGCCTCTGCACCCCGCACCTCCGACACTGGATCCTCATCAAGTCGAAGGATGCTCGATCCCTCCCTGAGGATAACAGTTTGTTAGCAAATTGCCTGGCCTTAAGTTTTTAAGGACTTATGTACCGTATACGATTCCTCCAGATTTAAGTTGGTTTCTCCTTTGTGAAATGCAGATCCTTGTAGACGACCAAAAAAATCGCACTTGCAAACAGATTAAATAGAAAGCGCAATGCAAAGGCAGGACTGTGGCAAGAGAAACATTGAGTGATGGTATGATGATGATTTCGGTTTGGGGTGCCGCAACAAGGCAGTTATATGGCGCTTGAGTGATAGGAGAACTGGTAAGGATGAACTTACATGCTGGAAGCACTGGATGGTGAGCAGATGACTGTAGGCATAGTCGGCGTCAGCGAGAAACTCTCGCTGAGAATGAGTGGTTCGCCAACAGACAGATCGATGGTGCTGGCAGTGGAAAGGCCAGCAGGACTTCCCAGGGGCGTGGACTTCAGGACGGGAATGAGGCGGACTTTTCCGCTGTCAGGGAGTTCGTCCAGGGAGTCCACTTCCACATACACGTCGCACGCCTCAAAGAAATACTCGACACGGAATTCCCCTGTTACCGCAAATGCGCGTTTGGCCTGCTCAAGCACTTCAGACTTTTTCTCCACTTTCACTAGTTTATTAACTGTGCCACCCCCTCTATCATAAGCCACGACGAAGGTGTGGCGCTCCATCTCGTCGGTTATCACGTCTGAAAGGCAGGGTACATTATGTCAACCCGGCGATTGCTGGGGTACTTCGCAAACTTCGGATAGCTGGGGGAGGTAGTGGCGTGTTTAGGAATCCGTCCAGGGAGAGGGGCAAGTACCAAGGTCTGCCCAGTCCCAACATGAGGTCGCCGTCAAGGGTGAAAGTTGTTGACCGGGAGGTGATATATTTATATATTTTAGATATATTTATTTCTGATTTACTGAATAAGTTTTACAATAATACGTATATGAATTAACATATCAGGAAAAAGTGACATTAAAATTACCTGTAATGGACGTGGTGAGAAGTTTAAAACCCTGCAGGTTACGGCGTGCACGGCGAGTACTTCAACCCTCGGAGCACATGCGTGCTTCACGACCACAAGGGCTTGACGTCAAGCGCATCCCCATCCACCATCTCCAGATGCTCGAGTCCAGTGCACAGGCATGAATCGACCCCACATCCCTGATGTCCAGTGCACAGGCATTCACCAAATGCAGATCTGATGTCCAGTGCATAGGTATTCACTGACCCAGGTCTTTGATGTCCAGTGCACAGGCATTCACCAACCCCAGATCCTCGAGTTCAGTGCACAAGCATTCACCAAACCCACATCCCAGATGTCCAGTGCACAGGCATTCACTGGCACCACGCTTTTGATGTCCAGTGCACAGACATTCACTGACCCCATATCCCTGATGTCCAGTGCACAAACATTCACTAACCCCAGATGTTTGATGTCTAGTGCACGGGCATTCACCGACCCCAGAGCATCCGAGTCCAACGCATAGGCACCCACCATTCCCAGATCCTTTATGCACAGTGCACGAAATACACAAACCCCATATTTTTTATGTCCAGTGGAAAGGCATCCACTGACCTGGGGCATCCATGTTCAATGCACAAGCATTCACCAGACACGGGTCCTCTAGGCAGGTTCAGTTCGCAGGCATCCACCAACCCCAGACCCGCCAAATTCCGTGCAGTCATCTACTAACTTCAGGTCCTCCAAGTTCAGTGCGCTGACAGCTACGCTATAGGTACACACCACAGACAACAGCCTACCCAAATGTACCCAACAATAAAACATCGATGTTCAATCCACCCACTTAAGTGTACGCGCATGCAGCTATCAAGAAGCAACCTACAATCGATATCTTCCACAAAGATAGATCCAGGAGGATTTACACATCCGGGCAGACGTACCACAGAAGAACGACAAAGCTCTCTCCGTGCACAGAATACACTTTCAATGGGTGATAATCTAAGATGTCGCCCACGCCAAAGACTTCCTGTTTCACCGTGGGACGCACCTTGTACGCATTGAGGTGTGCATCAAACTCGGAAGTCATCAGTGTCACAGCGAGGGACACGCGGTTCGACGCCAACATCAGCACCGCACGAATGGTACCAAACACTACATCATCTCCGCTCAGCAGTACAACGTCATTCCTTTTGTAGACCACACCGTTCACGGTGATCGCATGGCCCACACGAGTGTCGCGGTCAATAGTTGCTAGCTCGTCGGAGGTGAGATGCTGCCTATCTGAAGCGCTCATCTGGAGATTTTCATTTCTGTTTGGCGCCAGAAACTCGGAATCGTGAAGATGCATCGCGAGGGAGCGCTGATGTTTTTTGGCCATTGTTTTGCACACATCTTTGCGAGACCTGGACCTTACAGCGATTGTCTTCAGTGAAGAATGCTTGGATTCATAACGCATCGTCCACAAGTAGCGTAACGGCCCATGCCGCCGAATATGAGTGCCGTAATGTATAAGGTAATGAAATTTTGGTTTCAGACGAAATGATGGGAACACCTGCTTTAAGTCAGTTAGCCAATGAAAAATATTTTGCTCCAGGTAGCTAATGTCACCTTCGCTAAACTGTGCTGCAAGAACGTTTTCGACAACCTGGCACAAGCCAATCAGTACACCCCACCTCTTGTCACCTTCTGGGACCAAATCACCGACAAGCAACGGTAAGGTACGAAGAAGCACCCAGTTTTCTTTTGCAGTCCCTCTCACTTTCAGTTTCACTTTTCCCTTTGCTCTTTTCAACGGCTGTGGTTTGTTTCCTTCTTGGAAGTTGAACGACTGTATGCGACTATTTATTACGTCTAAAGTCAAAAACTTCGCTTGAACCAATGCCTGCAGAACAATGTCTACAGTGTACGGGATGACGCCCTCCAGCAGGTCGTGCGCGACATCCGGCGGCAACTGTTCGATTGGAAAGCCGACGTCAATCTCGCAAAGTGGCGAATGAGCTTTGATCCCGTATTTTGCCACCAATGACTGGGGGAACCCCTGTTCTTTCAGTTCTGCGATCTGATCTACAAAGGATCCAACATCTCTTAACGTGACTCCTGACTCATCGAAACGTGCCTGCTGCTCCAGCAATGTCGATGTACACGTTCGGCAGCAGTGACCGCCGCTGAAATTTTCTGTGAAACCTCCTATCCCATGCAGTGCAAGGTTATCTCCGACTAGGCAACTAAGGACACCAGTTACACGAAGAGAACTGTTGTCAGCGAGATGACTGACGATACCAACATCACGTAGCTCCCTAATATCTGTAATCAGCCGCGCCAAAATCGCACTCCAGCCAAAGGTCTTAATATCCGCTGACCTACAGAGTGCAACCAGAAAGATGCCACAGAGACGAGAGCGGAGGTGCGAGGGGACATTCAATATGGTGAAGTAGATACCACCTACCTTATATTTTGAAACTTTATTGCCTAAAGGGTCGGTTACTCCAAAGTCGTCGTAATATAACGCTAAACGAAGACAGGCCTCAGAACCTGAATGCAATGACCCATCCAAAATGTCTTTAATAGCTGAGGGAGCATTCACAATCGCTGGACGTTCTGATGTCACATAATGTCTGACGTGTGGACTGCTAATTAAGATACTACTTAGCTGTCTAAGAATTGGTATGTACTGGTAAGTACACTTCTTTCCTGTGTGATCTGTGCCAAGCAAAACAGTTTCGGGATCTATCAAGGAAAATTCGTCACCAATAAATTTATCTAGGTTGTAATTTGATCTAAAATCATTCAATGCTTGAAGAGTACTAGAAGAAGCGAGCACGGCACGATTCCGAGTTTCGTCAGGGAGATCAACAGCTTCAGTAATAGCAGATGTAACTAACCGATGCACACTGTCTGCAACAAACACCGACACAGATTCCGGTACGTTGTGGATAAACTTGAGTTTGCCAAGAAACGATGCTACCTCGGAGCGTGCACTTGATGGTTGAGCCGCAGAAGCAAAAGCAGGCCCCGCCCCAGACGAATACTGTTCTTCACTCACCAATTCATTATCATGACTCTCAACGCAAGGCCGCTTTGGAACACAAAACCGACCCAAAACATGGCGCTTCCAATTACGACCACCCTTACATGATACAAGACACCTTCCACAAGGAAATTTCAATGAAGGCTGTTCTCTTGAATGATGGTTCAGATGTTTGGCAAATGCATCAATGTCCCTGTGCTGAAACTTGCAGTACGAGCAACTGAATATTTGGGACTCTGAAAGGATGCAAGAAAAATGTTTGCATATCAGAAAATACGCACAAGCAGTCACATTTAAAGGCAATGAAAGGTTTCCCACCATTTGTTTAAAGATATATTTTACGAGCTGATGGGATCAAATAATATAGTGGTGAATTTGATCATTTTGCTAGGAAATGTTTGTATCCGCTTAAAAATGCGACGAAATTCAGGTTTGCACAATAGACGTAGGTAATTAGCTGCTAATTGGGTGGGAACTATTCAATTCTCGCCGGCACAGGAGGGTGTTGCAACTCTCTCCGGTTTTGCAAGGATAACTCGCGTGTTAGGCATTGGCACAGCAGGGTTGGAAACCCATCTGAAGAAAGAGTGGCTTCTTCAAATGTCTCGCCATGAGTTGGATCTGGACAGTCAATGCACTCATGTTTTTGTATCAGTCCTCTTTGTCATTAATAGGTCAATCATTAGCTCTATTAAGGACAATGCTTTTTTTCTTGAATAGGGCAAGCATTAGCCCTAATAAGGACAAAAGGGACATATACGATAATACGAGTGCATGGACTGTCCAGAGCCAGCTCATGATGAGACATCTGAAGGTGCCACTCGTTATTCAAGAGGGTTTCCAACGCCGCTGGTGTCGGAGTCGTGTTTCTGACCTTTGGAGGGCTCACTCTGTCCTCCAAAGGCTGGAGGCTGGAGTGAGGCCCTCCAGAGGCCAGGCACGCTCCTCTGACATTGCGATGACCACTGTAATGTGTTATACGATAATTACCACGTAGCGTCAGTATGGGAGACTTCAACACTAGGCGCCCTCAATGAGTGTAAGTAAACACGCGAGAGAGCACCTTGCAACATTTGAGGTTTAAAGTGTTGCTTGAAATGGGGGTTTATGACATAATTCAAGGATAGACATTTTATTCTGCTGTTCTGATACATTTACAGTGCACACATTCTGCTTGTTATTGCTATCCAGAGATACAATCAACTTAACTGTTAGGTATTCTAAACTGATAAAGTGAGTGACATCACAGGACCATCTTCCATAGTTAAGCGGCAGGCCTATCTCGGACCTGACTATGTCAAAATCAAAATTGAATTTATCAAAGATATGACACCTACCAGTACTTTGTCTGATATACTGACATTGTAGTAGAAAAAGGCAAATTATTTGGCTATTTCAACTTAAAACTAATGTTCAGGTGGGAGTGCCCCTTTAAAGGGCATCCACAATCCTGGTAAAAGTTGCTGAATATACTTGAATTAGGCATGTCAGAATGTTGGGCCAGTTCCACTTGACATGTTGGCAACTTCCCCTCCCCCCCAAAAGCATTTCTATCTTGCAAGATATTTAGGTTATAAGTTTTGGTTGCATCTCAGGTTTGAGATGTCATCAAAGGTTAGTCATTTCATTTTGTTGTTCCAATATATTAACAACACACAAATTCTGCTTGCTATTGCTCTTCAAAGATATGTTCAAGTCAAGCCATTCTAAACCAATAAAGTAAGTGATGTCACAGAACCAGTTCCCATAATAAGGGATGATACTTAACCCACTGCTCATTTTGCTGTGCAACTGTCAAGTTTGTAATTCAATATTTCCTGAACAAGGAAGCTGCCATTCAAAAAGACGTCTTTTCAGCCATCCCTGAACAATTCATTAGGTATGTATCAGGATAAAAATGGAGCACTCGATTTTTTGCTGTTTGCTGGTATGCATTTTGTACTCTTTTATACTCTTTTTAAATTATGTGTACTCTTTGAAAAGGGGAACATAAACATAATTGAATCAGATATGATTACTAATCATATTTGATTTCATTCAGTCAACTGGATTAAGCTCTGGAGACCTCAAGGCCTCAATCAGAATACAAAAGAGCACAAAATGTATACCAGCAAACAGCAACTTTGCCAACCATGCTTTGATGAACAATTTCTTGTAGCGATTGTACATAATTTGTATCATATTTTGACAGCAGTTCTATTAAAGTGATAGTTGTTGGCAACGACACAGGCTTGTGTCTGCTGCTGATTTGACCAGCAGCATGGCAGCCCGGCAGCAGGAGGGTGGCCATTCAGGGTAAGTGACCGGAGGGCAGGGCAGCTGTTTGTGGTCACATGACCAATTCAGTCTGAAGCTTGCAGAGGACACATGATTTAAGATGGTGGCACCGAAAATCGCCTCAGGCCTGACGCCACCAGCAGGAGGCCATGAACAGGGCTCCTGTTTCAAAAAGTTCTCATTGGGGCTGCATCTGTAGTATCAAAACCTGGGCAGCTTTCAGGACCCAGGGGCAGAAACAAAGCAATTTGGGACAGGTGTTGAAAGTTTTGGAGCAAGTCTTGAAAACATGAAGCAGCTATTAACAGTTAAGAACATGGTTGGGGTAAGTAAGCCGAGAACAGTGCAACAATTTGGGTTTCCCCATAAAAACAAACCAACAAATCAAACCATTCTGATTTGGGACAGGATATGTATCAACTGCTCCAGCTCCCAAATTTGCGCCAGGATTTGGGATGCCCCAAATATCTTGTCAATATCAGTTGGAGATACTAGGGAAATGCTCCAAAAATGGAGGAGTGGATGACATCAGAGCCTTCCATAGGGTTCTTTGTTAACGCTCCAAAAATTAAACATATTTTTTACTACTTTTTACAAAAACAACTCGCAACACTCAGCTTCAAATTGCAACACCCAGGAAAGCCATAGAATACCTATGTAAAAATGATCAGCAGTCAATTTTTTACCTGCCAAGTCTGAATGACTACTGGATCACATCAGAAATGTGTCCCATAAGAGTCCTGTATGTCCATTACCGTGAGCTCGGTGAGAATGGGATCACCAGGCCAAGTCGCCTTTCTTTCCCGATGACTATGAAGGTAAGGTAAGACTATGAAGGTGTCTGGAAGTGTGAAATTCTGGGCTCAGACCGTAAAATCTGCAGTTCAAGCATCAGCTGAACAAAGTATCAGCTGGCATCGACCAATCAGAGCTCCATGTTTTGAATGCCGGCCACTCAGCACTGACACGCTCCATTTATGGAGTGTTTAGGACAAGGCTACTAAAAAATAGGGTGGTATTCTGATGCTTTCCTGCCAGTAATGTAGTCAGCAATTTGATGTTCTTTATTTTAAGACAAAGTTTGAAGCACTTTCATTACATATATGCATTATCTGGGTTGTCAAATGGTCGTATTGTTGTGTAATAGCCATTCTAAAGTCACCTTTTCGACTGACCCTTAACAATGCATCACACTCTATTTTTGGTATGCTCCATTTTTGGAGCATTTCCCTACTGTGTCTCCGACTGATCTCCCTGCTGCCATGTTTAGCAGCCTGGCTGACAGTGGATGCAATGCTCAGTCTTGCCTCTGTGTGCCAATCTGTCACTCAGTAGAGTTCCTGGACATTTCTTCCTCTGACATTTCTTAGCTTGTTTTTGCAGATAAAAATAAACAAAATTAACCAACCAAACCTAATTTTACCTAAAATAACCGAATATAACCAGACCTAACATCATGTATTGCCAATTATATTTTTTTTTTAGGTGGGAATCAAGCGATTCACCTCACCTATTTTGTGTTACTAATTCCCGTTAATATAGATGTCATTTGATAGATAATTTCCTAAATAGTATGTATGCATTCACACAGCATAACATAAAACCTAGAAAAATGAACAAGATTATTTTAAAAACTCACCAGAAATAACGACGCAGACCAGCACGTTTCCGGCGCAACTGACAACTGAAGAATGAATGGCCTTGAATGAATGTGTAAACAAATTGTGGCGATGTGAATTGTATCCTTTATGACGTCATTTGTGTTTTTTCTTCATTTTTTTAGGATTAGCTGGGTGATAGATTTGAACCCTCGCTCCGCTCGCTGCGTGACATTGGGTTGACATATCTTTTCTTAAAACTTGATGAGAATGCTGCGCTATGCTCTGGGCCCTTTCATGTGAGCGTGATAGATGGAGATTGGGTCGCATGGTTGGCAAAGTTGCTGTTTCCTGGTATACATTTTGTACTCTTTTGAATTTGTGTACTCTTTGAAAAGGGGAATATAAATATAATTAAATCAAATATGATTACAAATAATATTTGATTCAATTCATCCAACTGGATCATGTTCTGGAGACCTTAAGCTCAGAATACAAAAGAGTACAACTATAAAATGCATACCAGCAAACAGCAACTTTGCCAACCATGCGACCCAACCTAATATGGCAAGCAGCACTTGTGACATCATTTGTATAAACTCGCCAATTGCCATCCGAGATCAAAAGCCGACTTCCAAACCTTGTGTATGATAAACAACTGCCGCTGCTGTCGTCGGAAGTCGGAAGCTCTGGTGAGTTTCTTAAATATTTTGATTTTAAGTGTTTGTTGTTGTTAGATTGTGATGGGTGCATGCATATCTACTATTTAGGCTATTCTCTATCGAATGACACCTAAATTAGTGGGAAGCATCTATTATTTGTGTGGTGAATCGCTTGATTATCACCAAAATTTAAGATAAATTACCAATGGACGAATATTTGTCCCGACGAAAATCTGTCCAGACACCCTCAGTAGGTGTGTCACTCCAACTTCCAACTGGTGCTATTTAAGACCCTTATCTGACAAATATATACAGGATCCCTACAATATGCACACCATTCAATAGATAATGTCACGCTTAGTAAATATGGACATGTTCCAAGATGATCAGAAACATTTGAAATCAAAATATTTTAGAAACTGACCGGAGCTTCCCACTTCCGAAGTTCGGAGTCCGAACGCCCGGTTGTTTATCATACGGAAGTCAGCTGATCTCGGATGGCGATTGGCAAGTTGATACCAATGACGACACAAGCGCTGATTGGTGGAGAATCATTCCACACATACTAACAGGTAGCAAAATATTGAGAAAACGGGTGTTAACAGTATTCTGTCGAAGGCATTAATTAGGAGGCAAACAAATCTCCATCTATCACGCTCATGTGAAAGGGCCCAGAGCATAGCACAACGTTCTCATCAGGTTTTTAAAAATAAGTTGAGCCAATGTCACGCAGCGAGCGGAGCGAGCGTTCAAATCAATGACGTCACAAAGGATACAATTCACATCTCCATGTTTGAATGCGTAATTGAGCATGCGCAATCACGGCCTCTGTCTGAGCAGACTTCATTTACACAAATCCTTGATCGCTGCACATTCTCAACAGAAACGACAGTGCATGGTGCGGTGATGTGTGGAAATGACGTCTTCAAAAAAGCTGTTTTTTAGATCGTAAGGTAAGCTGAAGCTGGAAAACAGCATTTATAACAGTTCCTCGTTGCTGTTGAACTGTTTTAAAGCCGTTTTTGATTTACAAAATTGTCCTCTAAAGAACCGCTGTTGATGTCTTAATAGCCCCTTCCAACTTGACCAAAAACATTAACTTGACAATATAGAGCCCAAGTAATAAGAGAATGCCAGATGGTTTTTAATCAACATAACACACAAGTGACACAACACAGGTTGAGCTAGATAGGAGGTAGGTACATACACTCAAATATCTTTGCATTTTCCACAATTCGATAATCCAAACACTGTGAAAATTGCAACACATATAGTAAAACAACTAAGCAATTATTCTTAGATAAATTAGCATGCCATCACCAAGAACATACCCAGATTCCTTTGCAGCGCCGCGTAACGTCACTCAGACTTGTCACCCGTTCAGAAGCAATGCAGCGGACACAAAATGGCCGAGTTTACCGACTTCCGCGGCGAGTTAGCACCTTTACGATCCGTTTTTTCCCGCGCTTACCCCCCTCAAGCTTATTTCAAGCATCTAAGCATCTATCTCAGCACCTACCCAAATCAACACCACGAGGAGGGGGCGCCAACTCCGACCCAGAAAAACACGCGAGTGCTTGCGCCAAGCACCTTGTAAAATGAGGGCTGCTATCTGGAAGCACCATTGTGTGAATACGTCATAGCAGAGCTTTTTATAGCACCAATCATGTTATTTCAAGCTCAAGGCACTTAACCTGAGCACCAAATCGCAAAATAACTCAAATCTAGAACCCTTTTAGCACCACATTAGCAGCATGGATGCTAATCTTTTTTTACAGTGTGGGCTGAGGGAGGTGGAGGGCGGGGCGTCCGGTGGGCGCCGACTGTCGCCGCGCTTCAGGCGCTCTGTCTCGCGAGCGAGACCCCAGGCCAAACACCGGCGGTCCCAGGCCGGGTGGGCCTGGTCGCACGAGGCGCAGCGTGCTGCGCGCGTGCACCCTTCGGTGCCGTGCTCGCCAGCGCACCGACCACAGGTGGCGGTGCGCACCCGGCAGGTCCACTTGAGGTGGCCGTAGTGCCAGCACTGCTGACACTGCCGGGGGGGGGGGGGGCGGGATCCACTCCCTGACGGGGGCAGCCACGTACCCACAGTGGATGTGGGTCGGCAGCTCCTTGCCTCGGAAGCGGAGCCGAATCAGCGGGTTGGGCTGATCGGGTCGCCGCTTCGATGGCGACAGGCGAGTCACCTCGCACACCCCTTGGTGTGCGAGTTCCCGGAGTAGATCGTCCTCCGAGAGCTCGGCCACGTCTGGGCACCATGCCAGACCCTCCACGGAGTTGAGGTGTGCCGGGGCCTCCACGGCGACCCTCACTCCGATGAAGGTGGTCCGTCCCATGACACTGACGTTCTGTTGGGACGTCAGTGTCTCGATCAGGAGTGCTCCCGATCGAATGGGTTTGGCGCTGGCTACGTCGCCACAGATGGCGACCAGCCAGCGCCGGACCAGGAACGGGTTGACATTCCTAAATGGAATGCCATCCGCTCGCCACATAAGGAGGCAAGCGGGCCCGTCCGGGGGGGTGGGGTCGGGGGGGAGCCGTGCTCCGGGTCGGACCCTGGGAGGCCCCTGAGGGGAGCGGGGAGTGGGTCCGACCGGGGAGGTGCGACGTCGCGCACCGGGGGGGGACCCCAGAGGGGGGTCGGAGGGTCGGGGGGACGGAGGGGCGGAGGGGCGGGGGGGGGGGGGGGTGGGTCGGGGGGTCGGGGGGACGGAGGGGCGGGGGGGTGGGAGTCCGGCAACGGCCGGGCCCCTGGACGGGGCGGGCGGGGCCCCTGAGGGGGGCTGGGAGGGGGACTGAGCGGCGGGCGGGGGGCCCCAGTCCGACGGCGATATGGCCGGGTCGGGTCGGGGAGATGGTCGCCACCGGACCACCACATCATGGTGGGCGGGTCGGGCAGGCGGGGGGGACCGTCCAGGGGGGAACGCGGACGCGCTCCGGGGAACCCCGGAGGGGGGTCGTAGGGGCGGCGGGGCGGGGGGGGTCGCCATGACCGGAGGAGGGAGGGGAAAGTTCAATTAATAGCCTAAGTTACGTTAACGTGGCACACACGGCAGAACGTGTTGCCAGCTGCAATTAATCTAAAGAATGAAGCGGGTTCTCTACCTTGCAAATTGTGGAAATTACGTTACCTACTTAAAAATATCTAAGGGCTACCTATCTAAGGGTCTAACGACCCTGCCACAAGCACGTGGACAGGGTCCCGCACCCGGAAGCGGTGGAGGGCTGGAGGAGAGAAGTCTGGAAGGCGTCCAAGGTCCGTTGTCGTTGAGATCGATGAAATTGAATTGAATGTATTACCACGACCCCTACCCGGGGTATGCGCATCACTCATAACGACATGTTGAACATTCATATAACAATGTAATGAACAATGGCAATCACTTCATACTCTCATACATACACTCATACACTCATAGTAGAACACTCATGCACGATTTGGCACAAGGTCCTATGCATACCTTATATGCACACTACCTACACATATACCTAATTAAATACAACATACACTGAGACAGGCACGTAGCCAGGATTTCGTCCAGGGAGGGGTGGCGCCTCGAAAGGGCCCCTTCCCGAGCGTTGAAAGGGCCCTTCCCAAGCGTTGAAAGCCCCCCCCCCCCAAAAGGCATGTTACAAGGCTGGAAAATGCAGTATGGCAGGTATGGCATGGGCCATACCAACGTTTAGGAGCTGGAGTTAGCAAACTGACACATCAACTTTGGAACCAGCGACACGAATTTGGAATCAGCTATACTAACTTGGAATATTTCTGTTAAGCTCAAGACCTGGAACTCTTAAACAAATGCGCCGCGGAGCGGCGCGAAAATTTTGAGTTTAATGCCCTGGGTTGCTTTCTCATCGATGCGTCGCATTGCGTATGATGCGGACCTCTAAAATTGCTATATTGTGCGTTTAAAAGTGCGGAGAAAATGTGCTAAAGTGAACTATTTTGCCCAATAATATAGGAAAGTAGCAACATAACACATAAATGCGCCGAGAAACTGACCGATTTTTTTCCTAACCCGCATATAATTGAATTTGTAGTTAAATTGCGCCGCGGAGCGGCGCGAAAATTTTGAGTGTTATTTCCTGTACAACTGTATTCTTACTGTTGAAAGGCCCAAGGTCCATTCAGATCGTCTAGGGGCCCCTCTGACCTTTTCTACGCCCTTCCGACCTGTTCAGGGACTCATCTGGGATCCGAGAAGCGAAAAGACATGATGTGGGGTGGTTAATATATATAATACATAGAGGACTTCCTCTACAGGAAAAAAAATCGGATCTTTCGGGATATTGTAGCACCCTGACGAACGGTGTTACAATATACCCGAAAGCTCCCCTTTTAATATTTGTTTATTGTGGAGTAAGTCCTCTTTGTATTTAATCTTCATCTGGGATCTCTACGTGCTTTGCCCCTTCCGGTCTCACCAGAGACTCCTCTGACCTTCCAAGAAGCCCCTCTTGTGTGTCAAGGGGCCCATTCGGCCCGTTCAGAGGTCCTTCCGACCTGGCCAGTGACTGCACTGGCTGCTTTGTCGCCCTGCCGTCATGCTCAGGGGCAGGGGCGGCGGATTGCGGGGCGCAGGGTACCCAAAATCCCCTTCAAATGCAAATCCTGGGGAGGGGAAGGGTCATGTTGCCCCCAGATTGAGCAGGCTAAAATCTGGGGGGGGGGGGCAAAACTACCCTTTCCCCCCAGGATTTTCGACTGGAGGGAATTTTGGGTACCCTGCCCTCGCAATCCGCCGCCCCTGCTCAGGGGCCCCTCCGACCTGCCCAGGGGCCTCTCCAGTCTGGCTAGGAACTCATCCGGAATGTTCAAGAGGCCTTCCGACCGGCCCAGGGACCCTTTTGGTCTAGCCAGGAGCCCCTCTGACTTGCCCAGGAGCCCCTCCGATCGGCCCAGCGACTCTTCTGGTCGGCCTGCGCTGGCTGCTTTGTCACCCTGCCGAAATGCTCAAGGGGCCCTCCGACCTGCCCTGGAGCCCCTCCGTGCTGGCCAGGGGCCACTTCGGCATGTTCAGGGCCCCTTCTCACCCGCCCAGGGGTCCTTTTGGTCTGGTCAGGGGCCCCTCCGATCTGCGCAGGGGCCCTTTTAACTTTCCAGGGGTCTTCTGGTATCCCAAGGGGCCCTTTAACCTTCTAAGGGGCCCTTCCGACCTAGCAAGGGACTGCACTGGCTGCTTTGTCGCCTTGCGACATGCTCCGAGGGCCCTCCGACCTGCCCTGGGGCCCCTCCGTGCTGGCTAGGGGCTCATTCGGCATGTTCAGGGGCCCTTCTGACCCACCTAGATGCCCTTTCGGTCTTGTCAGGGCCCCTCTGACCTGCACAGGGACCCTCTTAACTTCCCAGGGGCCCTCTGGTCTGTCCAGGGGCCCTCCAACCTGCTCAGGGGCCCTTATGACCTGGCAAAGGACTGCGCTGGCCGCTTTGTCGCCCTGTCGACATGCTCAGGCGCCTCTCAACCTGCCCAGGGGCCCCTCTGGGCTGGCTAGGGGCCCATTCGACGTATTCAGGGGGCCCATTCGACGTGCTCAGGGGGCCCTCTGACCCGCTCAGGGGCCCCTTCGGTCTGGCCCCTCTGACATGCACAGGGCTCTTTTGAACGTCCAGGGGGTCCTCTGGTCTTTCAGAGAGGGCCCTGGTGGCCCAAAAGGGCCTCTGAAGTCCTCTAAACTCTCTAAAGACCACGCTTCGTGTAGTAAAGAGCCTATGATACCGCGCTTCGCGCGGTCTCGTCGGCCCTTTTCGGCGCGCTGCGCGCGCTAAAAAGGGCCCTCCTGGCCTCCAGGGGGGGGGGGGGGGGGGGCGGCCGCCCCCGCCGCCCTCCCCTTGGCTACGTGCCTGCACTGAGACCATTTTGAATGTACATTCACAACAATTTAAACTGATGCATTACACTTGCCAGGAATTGTCCTAGTCTGTATAAAAGTCTTCCATTTTTTGCATTGAATACCTGCTGATATTTCAATATATTTGGATGAGATCTGTAATACAATGGAATAGATTTTGTACGTTCATCATTGAAAAAAGGACATTCCAGGACATAATGGTACTCGTCTCCCAGACTTTTCTTAGTGCAAAGTGGACAGATTGGGCACGGTTCAGATGCATGGTTTTACGGCTAGCAGTGACTGGCAGATTATGGTTCCCACACCTAAATTGAGTCATTACTATTCTTATCCTATCATTTAGCTTTGTCAAATATGGCTCAATTTCATGTCTATCTTTTATCAACTTCTAATTATAACACAGACTGTTTTCAGTTACCTCGGTAACCCAGTGCTGCATATCAATATCATTAAGTCTGTCAACAACATTTACCAAACAGGAGTTTCCAACCTGCGACCTGCGTGCTATCCCAAGAGTAGCTGAATCCTGTTGAATCAAAGGTAAATTCCACATCCCTTATCAAATCTAAACATAAGTTTTGATCACGGCTAAGCTTATTCATGAGGTGGTACAGTATATTTGATAGCTTGTGCTGATTTCCATTTTTCAAGTGCATCGAAAAGCTTAGCATTCGTTTTTGAATAGTGATCCAAGCTTTGTGCCTACCAAGCTCACCATATGCCATGCAGTTCGCAGTGTATTTGTTTACCTTGAGCACTTTTTTCAGGAATTCTTTCAAACTTTTCAATTAGCTCTGCATGTTTCAATACTTCACTTCCATAGAGGAGGACTGGAACTACAAGTCTGCCATATAGTTCACACTGCAAATCAATGGGTAAGCCTAAAACAGACGTCATTGAGTGGAGTTTAAAAAGTGCTCTACTTCTTGCTACGACTTGTTTGGTTATAGAAAGCCAGAAGGTATGTAAACTTAGTAGGCAGCCTACCGAATTGGTCAGGACACGAGCCATTCAACCTTGAACTCGGTAAGACCAACGGATGACGTCACTGGCGGTAGCCGGCTCCTTCGTCGGCGCCGCGTTCACGCAGCAAACGTAGTCAGCCGCCAGTTACAGCTCGCTGTTTCGTACGGCCAGGGATTCACGAAGACGAGCGTGGTAAATTCTCAGTGCCCATTAATTCCTAGCACATGCTTAATTGTATGATTCTGCCCCACTGAATTGCCGGATATGCTGTGAAACGCGCCGTGACATGCCGTGACTCAGCTTCCAGTGACGTCACATCAAGCATCTGGCTCAAACGAGGTGGCTATAGCGGTGTCACCCCCTGCGAGCCGCAGTCCGCATACAAATCTTGTGCAACACAAAAATCACTATCGCCCCGCTGGACAGTCTGTTCCGTACTTGCATACGCCAACGGAGGAGGACGGTGCCAGAACGGAGGACTCCCGTTCTGGCTCCGTTGTAATTGAATAGCGTGTGGAGTTCACGTGCCGTTTCCCAGCCGCCAGGCTGCGCACAGTGCTCATTATCGCTGTTATTGCGCATGTTTTGTTCCGTGAACAAGCGAACTCGTTGTATATCGCTTGCTTATGTTTTTTACCTGCAGGATTATTTTAGAACTGCAGGATTATTTTGGAGCTGCAGGATTAACCGAAAATTGGTTTTCGCATTAGAAAAACAGCATTATTTAGAGTTGTGATTTCCATTGGGAAACTTAATGATATCTAGGTGCGAGAATCATGAGAGAGGTGATAATTTGAAAGGTGTGGTACCTACCTGTCTGTCTAAGATTTGTCACCGATTACTCCACCGATAGCTATAGATTTGTCGCCGATTAGAATGGCAGAACGGCAACTTCTCCCAACCCTGGACCACCTCTACCACCACAGAACCCTCTAAAGGACAGCAGACCACCTCTACCACCACAGGACCCTCTACAGGGCAGCAAGGATCCTCTACCACCACAGGACCCTCTACCACCACAGGACCCTCTACAGGACAGCAGAGGGCCCTCTACCACCACAGGACCCTCTACAGGACAGCAGAGGGCCCTCTACCGCCACAGGACCCTCTACAGGACAGCAGACCACCTCTACCACCACAGGACCCTCTACAGGACAGCGGAGGGCCCTCTACCACCACAGGACCCTCTACAGGACAGCAGACCACCTCTACCACCACAGGACCCTCTACAGGACAGCAGAGGGCTCTCTACAGGACAGCGGAGGGCCCTCTACCACCACAGGACCCTCTACAGGACAGCAGACCACCTCTACCATCACAGGACCCTCTACAGGACAGCGCAGGGCCCTCTACCACCGCAGGACCCTCTACAGGACAGCAGACCACCTCTACCACCACAGGATCCTCTACAGGACAGCAGAGGGCCCTCTACCACCACAGGACCCTCTACAGGACAGCAGACCACCTCTACCACCACAGGACCCTCTACAGGACAGCAGAGGGCCCTCTACCACCACAGGACTCTCTACAGGACAGCAGACCACCTCTACCACCGCAGGACCCTCTACAGGACAGCAAGGACCCTCTACTGGTCGACAGGGCCTCTAAAGGCC
Source organism: Chirona hameri (assembly GCA_036785665.1). Classification (NCBI taxonomy): domain Eukaryota; kingdom Metazoa; phylum Arthropoda; class Thecostraca; order Balanomorpha; family Balanidae; genus Chirona; species Chirona hameri. The sequence goes on from JAXIVJ010007757.1 coordinate 37,068, forward strand.
GATAAAGGGCCCTCTACAGACCGGCAGGACCCTCTTAAGGTCAACAGAGGGCCCTCTACAGATTGGCTGGGACACTCTGCAGATCGATAGGGCGATATACAGAGCGGCAGGGCCCTCTAAAGGACCGCAGGGCCAATCTAAAGGCTGGAAGGGCCCTATACAGGCCGGAAGGGCCCTCTAAAGGCTGGAAGGGCTCTGTAAAGGCTGTCAATGCCCTCTAAAGGCCGGCAGGATCATCTAAAGACCGGCAGAGAGCCCTCTATAGTTTGGCTGGGGCACTCTGCAGATCAACAAGGCCCCTAAAGGCTGGAAGAGGGCACTCTACAGATCGACAGGGCCCTCTAAATTCCGGCAGAGGCCCTCTGCAGATGGGCAGGGCGATCTACAAATCCGCAGGGTCCTCTAAAGGCCGGCTAAAGGCCGACAGGGCACTCTAGAAGCCGGAAGGGCCCTCATAGGCCGGAGGGCCTTCTACAGGCCGCCAGGGCCCTCTACAGGTCGGCAGGGCCCTCTAAATGCTGACAGAGGCCCTCTGCAGATTGGCAGGTCGATTTACAGATTGGCAGGGCCCTCTATAGGCTGGCAGAGGGCCCTCTCCAGATCGGCAGGGACCCTCTACAGATCGGCAGGGCCCTATAAATGCCGACAGGGGCCATCTGCAGATCGGCAGGGCCTTTAAAAGCTGGTAGAGGGCCCTCTCCACTCTGTCTGGGCCCTTTTGTACGTATTTATATATATATATATACATGCCTTTAACAGACAAGCAAGTACTGTTATTTATTCGTGTTACGATTTGTTTAGGTTGGTGGGCGTTCTTTTATGCGACGTAAGGCGTTTTGCGGGCGCCTGACACCATAAAAAACACTGGCCCCCAGAGGGCCCTCGCTCGTTCGCCAGAGGGGCCTGCCTGGCCTCCAGGGGGGGGGGGGGCGGCATGACCTGCATTTTTCTGGAAATTCCATTTTAATGATAACACCATAGTTTACTTAAAATTAAAAATGTCATCTTAAACTAGCTCTGGTGATGCCAGATGGCTGTGGTGGTTTGGGGCGTTTGGTGAGACTCCATCTTGCTCGAATCCCGGATGTGCGGGGTTCGGGAAATGGCCATATTTTGCAACGACATGATTTTCAGGAATAATAGCTTATTTCAGTGAAAACTAGATGAATTAGTCCATTCATATTTTCAGTCATATTCCTTTTTGATAGCAAGGATTAATTATAATTAGCGATTTCGTTTTGATCATTTGTTGTAAGATGACGAGAATGCTGGCTCCGGTTCTGCGCTGGCTCCGCGCAGGCGCTGCCGCCCGGTAACCATGGCGACCACGTGACTCCGGCGCCAGCCGGCCCGTTACCATGGCGACGAGCCAGCCGGTCGCCTGACGTCACGTTGCGCATGTGCAGAGCCGTGGTCTGCGCCCAGTCATGCCGTCTGTTCGATCTAGAGCCGCCATTTTTGAGTTTTCCGTACCAGTGGCTGCAGAAAGCCCGCATGTTTCATGGGTTTATAAGTGCTTTTTCTGAGGTTCTTTCAGCTTTTTATGAGATTCATCAATTAATAAATTGATCAAATCAAGAACATTTGGTGTGATTCGTTGCTTAAATAAATGAGTAAGGATTGTTCCGGTTTTCAGAAACCAACGAAGTTACCGCTCTAAATTGGACGGTCTCAGCGGGACGGAGCGACGATTAATGTATGAGCGAAATGAATGAGCGACGGAACGACGAAGGCCTGTTTATGCTTTTGACATTTTATTGCATTTTTCATCATAATATTATATTTCTTTGTCATTAATATCTTCAATTTTGCCCTAACTAACTGTCAATTGCGTATTTTATTTAATCAAAGCTAGTATACTAATATATTTTTAGCCTCTTTTTAGGGCGTTTGCGGTATGTTTTGTAGAAGGAACCAACACAACACAAAATCGCCAGATTTGCTCCTGAATTTGAATATTCAAAGCAAACTAACGGGAAATATTGCATTGTAAGAGCATATACTTATTCATGAATTCATAAAATTGCGATTGATACCAAAAATAACCGGGAAAAGCCTTGTTCTTACGAGCTATAGACCCAATCGCCCCAAACGCCCCAAACACCCCAATCGCCCCAAACGCCCCAATCGCCCCAAACATAAAATCCTTCGTGAAAACTAATACTGCTAATACTGGGCATGACAAGTAGGAAAAGGTAGAGACGGTGCTAAGTAAGGCTGCACATTTGCATTTCAGTCGTATCGTATGATTCAGTGTCATAAACTGATACCTACAATTGTGAAAATTGGTTACCTTGACCATGGCCTATGACCCATTATTGAGCATTGGGTTGCATATACGAAGTTTTAGGGTGTTTGTACGTGCTCAGGATGCATATTTAGGTTAGAAACATGCATCGCAAAGCATATGGAACCAAAAACTGCAATCTGACCTCTTGACCTGAGATGACATCAGTTAATACAATGAACGGCGATGGTAACATGTGTAGCTTCCGATGTTTGCTACATGTATTGATGCATCCTATATATTTCACGACTCTCTAATTCCATAATACGGCAAAACCGTGCGTTATCAGAAACGTTCAAATATTTTTACTTGACCTAACCTGTGACGTCACCGGTGACCACCAGGTCAACATAATTTATTTTGTGTCGATAAAATTTCCTGGGATATCGATTGCCGTTTGAGTCAGCGCGATTGTCCTATTATTTCCGAAGATACAAGGGGGCTACCCCCCCCCCCCCCTCCCCAGTGAGTCGTGTTACACAAAATACCCCAGTGACTACCGGGTTAGGTAAACATTTATTTGCGAAAAACAGGTCGTTTAGGATCTTCCCAAACGACCTCAAGCTCTTGAGGTCGTTTAGGAAGACTTGACCATGAGCTCAAATGACAAATTTCCTCAATATGAGTGACCTTGTGTTGTAAGGCAAGCTAGGCAAGCTAGGCAAGCTAGGCTAGGCAAACTAGGCAAGTAAGGTTTATGACGTAGGAGTGATTAACGCGTTTTGGTGCAAAATGATGAACAACTAGTCATTTTAACCCGTGCCGTGCCGGTGCTCGGCGCCACCTTCGCCGTGCCGGGGGGGGGGGGGCATTTCGACACCCCCTCGAAATGAGCTCCTATGGGACGTATACAAAAACCGAAAATACCGATCGAAAGCTCGTCAAAAATAATTTTGAAACTACTTCGGTAATTGTTTTGGCTCAGGTCAATATCGAGGTCATTAGAGGTCATCAAAGGTCAGATTTGCCAGTTTTAGGGCCTCGCTCCAGCAAACCCAAATATATCGGGAACTATATTAGCTAGAAACAAACGGAAAATGCAATCGAAAACTCTTGAATAATCCAATCGCTAATGTGTCCTCAAATTTTAGCTCAGGTCGATAGTTTAGGCTCCAGGTGCAGAGGTCATCAAAGGTCAACAAGGCTATTTTTTGGCAAAACTGTTTTTTGTAAATCATGTTTACCCAATACAGATAAAACGGTAATTTTAACTCCATCGTGTTTGCCTCGTCAAGGCGCTTCGAATCATATTAATGTTAACCAGGTTATCTATTTGTTTTAGCACTGTTTTGAGAACAATTGAAGACATTGCAATAACAATAATAAATAACCTTATTCTCATAATGCCGAAAAATATTTTAAAAAACAAAGTCAAATTAGGGAGCTTTCGGCTTGCGCCTTCATCAGCCATAAATGTATTATTTTCCATTTGTGTCACCAGAGGCCTATTTCACAAAGAAGTTAGTAATTACACATGTTTGCGATTACAAACGCAAGAAAATATTGCAAACCTCACAAAAAGACATTTCACAAACATTCGCCACCTCTGAATTACCGATTGTAAAGAAAATTGTTAAACACAAATGTTAGTACAGCAGAAAGCTTGAAATCAAGAACGTTTGTATTAAACTTGATGCTAATGACAAATAATTTGACTGTTAACAAATTAATTTAACAAACATTTACACTGTGGTTTATTTTTTTATTCAATATAAAATTAGTTATAGGGAGAATAATATTTTAATTAACATTTCATCGGAATGCAAACTCTGATCGTAAAAATACATCTTGGTAAGCAGTTAGAGTAAACAGAATTTGACCATTCACCAGGTGGCGCAGCATAACAACAGAACTACTCTTAAAAGAAAGATCGTTGAATTTCTCGACCATGTGTTCACCTAACCTAGCCGATTTTCTACATCGTAAAGGGTGAAGGTTCACTGCGCATTGCACAAGACATTCTTGACCGCTGCAATTATATCGCCATGCGGGTTCTCCGCGCGGAGGCGCCCCTCACAGCGCAATCGGTAAGGTGCACTGGGACTTCAAAGCTGGAGATCCCTGTTCGAATCTCTCGGGAAATAACTTTTTTTGGGCAGCTATACCTATGCATAACTAAACTATTATCCTAACAACCTCGGCAACGTAACAACCTCACCAAGAAAATAACCTGAACAGTCAAACAATGTCAACTGTCAATGCAGTTTCTGAAATTCAGAACCCCTGACCCACTGGAATTACAAGTTTGTAATTGCAAACATTTCCTCACTTCCGTCAACCTTTGAGAAATAGAACACGTGTAATTGCAAACATTTTTACAAACAATATCTTTGTAAAGTAGTTTGTAAATAGTAAATTGAGATTTACTGCCCTGGGGTTTTGTGAAATTCGAACTACAAACATGTGTAAAAATTATTTGTAATTACAAAGAAATTCTTTGCAATTACAAGCTTTTTGCTTTGTGAAATAGGCTACAGTTAGCAAAAAACATAAATATTCAAATATCCAGTAACCTGAAAAGGCGTTTCTCCGGAGATTTGCTCAACGAAGCTATCCAAGAGTCGTTCCGTAAACAAGCGTTCCTTCTGAGGGAAAAGAAGCGACTGGAGGCGGATGGCAGACAGGACAGGCCCGATCTCTGGATGTGGCTACAAGAGCAGTGCATTTCGATTTTTGCGAAATGTCGCCAAGAAAACAAAAGAAAACTAGTCGACAAGTTCGAACGCCTCTTAATCAATAAGAGAAGAATCATCATGCCTGACGAGAGAAATGATGCCTGTAATGGACAAGTCAGCTCACGCCCGACCAGTCGACAGGAAGAGCAGATCTCCCAGCACCGCAACAATAACGAAGAAAACTCTGAACTTGAGACAGAAGTTATCGCCCACAGTAGCTCAACGGAGATAACGAGGTCTCCCGTACCACAGGGAAGCCGCTCATTCAAGAACCTCTCCAACCTATAGTTGAACGCCAGTCTGTCTGAGCTGTTAGACTGTGGCCCCAAGTTTGCTCTCACCCGTAAAATCACCAATAACGTCCTTAAAGAGGTGGAATCAGGCATAGAGCGAAGTGCCTACGCCCTACGTTGGAAAGTCAGTATCGAGAACCGACGACAGCAGCAGAAGCAGCAGCAGCAGCACCAGCAGCAACAACAGCTTCAGCAGCAGGAGCAGCCGCCACCGCCACCGTTGCAGCATTCGCAGTAGCAGCAACAACATCAGCGGTCGCAGAAGCGGCAGCAGTAGCAGCCGCCGCCACCACTGCAGCAGTCGCAGCAGCAGCATCAGCAGCCGTCGCAGCAGCAGCAGCGGCAGCAGCCGCTACTACAGCCGCCGCAGCAGCAGCAGCACGAAGAGCAACAGCATCAACAGCGACAGCAGCAGCAGCAGCAGTCACGACTAGACTCACCAAACCTAGACCAGTCACAGACCTCTCGTGGAACCCAGCTCCAGCCCCGCTTTCCTGATGGTGGCTGCAGTCAGGGGCCTCTGGGTTGTAAGGAGATGGAAGAATTACTACAACAGGTAAAGACAAAAGTTACAGCAGCTTATAAGAACCATAACAAACCTTTGCCGAATCACACCGGTGCTCAACTTAACGCTTTAAAGCAGCTTGCTCAAAACGAAAACGTAGTAATTAAGCCTTCTGATAAATGCAAAGGGTTAGTGCTGTTGAATGCGTCAGACTACGTTCAAAAGATTCAGTCAACCACCTCTGGCTATCAGACAGTCCCACGCAACCCCACCCCTAGACTAGAGGCCACTACTAAGCAGGTAATTCACGAGACCATGGACGGTAAAGTAGAGGAGCGAGTGGTAAAGGCGATTATCCCACACTGTTCTAGGACAGCTGAACTGTATGGACTCCCCAAAGATCACAAACGCGGCATCCCCCTCCGTCCCATTGTATCAGCCTGCGATGATCCTGTTGACAAACTCACGTGGCTTTTAGAGAAAGTAGTCACACAACTCCTGCCGTACGTACCAGCACATCTAAAAAATACGACACAGTTTCTTGATAAACTTTCAGCACAGTATCCTGAGGGATCCTAACGAACAACTTCGTTCGTTTTGGACAGAAGTATTTTAGGCAGACCGAAGGGATCGCGATGGGAAGCAGAGTGGCACCCCCTTTAGCCATCGTGTTTATGCACGCTCTTGAGTCGATGTTCCTGGCCGCTCCCCGTCTACAGCCCTCTTTATACGTGCGGTATATAGACAACGTTTTCGGTGTCTGGACCCATGGCAGAGCGGCTCTTTCTGACTATTTGACTTCCTCAACACGATCCATCCGACAATAAAATTTACTATTGAACACACCGGTGACGCTGGAGTATTGGCATTCCTAGACACCAAAATATCGATCACTGAGTCGGGAGCCTACTCCAGTGAGCTGTACGTCAAGCCCATGGCAGCACCGGTCATTATTCATTTTCATTCCGCTCTGCCTATGTCCACAAAGAAAAACGCCGTACGCTCCCAAATACTACGCGCTGTCAGGGTCTCCTCCCCCGGGCTCCCGAGAGCACGTAGTTTGAAGACAATCGAGGATCTTTTCATAAGAAACGGCTACCCACCTCATCTAGTTAAAAAGCTAAAGGCCGAAACTCTGCGTAGAAAGTCAGTAACCAGACATAAAACTTCACCCATCTTCCTGTCCCTCCCATTCGTCGATGACTCGCTTTGTCGCAGGGTGGAGGGTATCATCAAAGCGAGTCATCTGAACGTTCGAGTGACGTGGAAAGGAGGCCCTAGTCTTAGGCAAAAACTAGTAAGATCGGCCTGCCAACCCCCACCCTGCCCTGGAGGGGGAAGACAGTGTAACTGTTGCGAGGCGGGGTTGCGTGGGAAGTGTCACACAAACAACGTAATCTACCGCATGGACTGCCAACTATGTGCGAAAAATGAATCATACTATATCGGAGAAACTCGACGCTCAGTCAGACTCAGATTCAATGAGCATATCAGAGACGCTAAGAACAAGAAAAGAGACACCCCGTTTGGCATCCATCAAACAAAACACCCAGACGCGCAGCTGGACAGCAGCAACGTCTCCATCAAAATTCTACATGTGTCCAAAGACGGCCCTGATCGAAAGATTTGGGAATCCCTTTTTATACGTGATCTCAAACCAACCCTTAACACACAAACCTCATCATGGCCTATACTCTGATATCTCTTTGTATCTGAGTCTGACTGTCCGGCGGATATGTGCATTTATTGCATTTATTGTATCATAATTTCGATTTTGTATTCTTGGATCGATCACTGGATACGTGGGATGGCGGGGTTCATGTCCATTTGAGGGAGTTTGGGGGCGGAGTGGGGGGGGGGGGGCTGCACGCGTGAGTCTCGGTAACGTAAATTAATTTATCTGTATAGGAAAAAAGGTGTTTGGATAATTATTGTATATATTCGGCAGGACTATGTATAGCTATAGAAGCGCGTCTTTAGGTGAGGTAGGCATTGTGTGTATATGTATTTGATGTAAATGTGTATATATGCATATAAGTATAGTATACATGTATATATGAGGTAGATAGGTATGTAGTATGCGGTATATATGAGGTAGATAGGTATGTGGCATGTGGTATGTGTATATATGCATAGAAGTATAGTATACATGTATATATGAGGTAGATAGGTATGTGTTATATTCGGTAGGACGCATATGTATATGTATAGCTAGAAGCTCGTCTTTAGGTGAGGTAGGCATTGTGTGTATATGTATTCGACGTAAATGTGTATGTATGTGTGTATGTGTGTATGTATGTGTGTATGTATGTATGTGTGTATGTGTGAATGTTGTATGTATGTATGTGTGTATATATGTATAGAAGTATAGTATACATGTATATATGAGGTAGATAGGTATCTGGTATGCGGTATATATGAGGTAGATAGGTATGTGGTATGCGGTATATATGAGGTAGATAGGTATGTGGTATGTGATATGTGAATATATGCATAGAAGTATAGTATACATGTATATATGAGGTATATAGGTATTTGTTATGCGCGGTTGTATTTGTTGTATTTGTTTTATATACCCCGACTCGACCAATTGATTGGCACGTTGCTGTGCGCAGCCTACATGGATTTATACCATCTTGGAAGTGCATGTGTGCCGAATTCAGGTTACTGGATATTTGAATATTTATGTTTTTGCTAACTGGTGAAAAAAATGGAAAATAATACATTTATGGCTGATGAAGGCGCAAGCCGAAAGCTCCCTAATTTGACTTTAAAAAAAATCGGCATTATGAGAATAAGGTTATTTATTATTGTTATTGCAATTAACCAGGTTAGGTCAACTGAAAAATTTGACCTCAGGTCAAGGTCAAGTGGTGACCAAAGTAGGTCATGCTGCATAATGGGCGACGTGTCTCGATGAGACAAACACATTGGTGCCGATTTCACTTATTTGTCTTCATTATGTCGGGAGTTATTGACACAGATGTGTTGGTGACCTCGGATGACCTTAGCTGACTTTTCTGAATCAGCGGATTTAAAAATAAAAAAAATACAACCAAACAGGGCCCAGCCGCCCACGGGGCCGCCTCAGAGGGGCCCGCATTCCGTAAGGGGGGCACGGGCGCGTGTGCCCCCCCCCCCCCCCCTTGTGTGCGCCTCAGGTGGCGAAGGGTTCGCTCGCTGGTCCAATGACGCTGCTTTCACCACATGATGCAGCTCTACCATATAAAGCTATTCGATACAGCGCTGAATTTTTCGACACAGCGCTGAATGACAGGACAAAACATCTATTATGTTCGGCAGGAGATTCTTTACAACCAAACATAGTACATAGTATGCAGTAACTAGTAAGCGATTTATCGGCAGGCCTTCAAAACTGCCGAGTTAAAAATCCCATTATAAATGTGACTGGTTTCCTTTAACCCTATGTGTAGCAGGCTCCTGGCTACCCCTATTTGTAACGGGGGAGGGATTCCGCCCCCCCCCCCCCCCGAGATCTCAAGATCTATCCGTCCGATTTTCACAAATGAAACGACGTGTGGTTCCCCTTTCTTGATTTTTTTCTCTCTCGTTTGTCCCACCGAAGGGCTAATTTATTCACACAAAAACAAACACATCAATACAAATAGCATTGCACACTGTCGCACTCACATGGTCATACATCATACAGCCGTCTCGCTACGGCTCACATCTCCTCACTCTGGCACACACCACTTTAGCCTGTCTAGACAATAAACTTCTCGCTTACATCGCAGTCCAGTACATGTGCAAATGAGGCGTGTGCGTGTGCGTGTGCGTGTGTGTGTGTGTGTGTGTGTGTGTGTGTGTGTGTGTGTGTGTGTGTGTGTGTGTGTGTGTGTGTGTGTGTGTGTGTGTGTGTGTGTGTGTGTGTGTGTGTGTGTGTGTGTGTGTGTGTGTGTGTTTGTGTGTGTGTGTGTGTTTGTGTGTGTGTGTGTTCATGTGCATTGGCGTCAGCCACGAGTGCGTAACGCATTTCATAATTTACTAATTACGAGAGGATAACCTTTAATGTTTTCCATTTATTTTCAAAACTCTCTATCTTGTCTTTTAGTCTGCTGGCAAGCTGTTCTTTTTGTGCTTCAATTTTTAATAAATTTATCATATGAGTGGTTTCAGGTTTTTTACCGGTGTTGCGGGATCTGTATATTACTGCTTTAGCTACAGTGATTATGAGTGTTTGTAATGGATCTGTTTCTTGTGGGAAGAACCATGACTGAACGTTGTGGTGAAAATGTATTTGATATTGAGTGTGCAACTTTCTATCGATATCTTGCAAAAAAGTTTGAGTAACTGGACACTGCCAGAATAGATGAATTATTGTTTCGGTATCACGCGTACAAAATGTGCAAGTGCTATTGTCGGATATTCGAATTGTATGTAAGAACTTATTAGTTGTTATTATTCTACTTATTATTATGTAATGCAGGTAAAGTAAATACACTGAATTCGTAGATTGTTTAATGTGCAACAGACTCCCTTCATGGTGGAAGCCGACATCGCGTTCCCATTTTTGTTTTCGGTTTCTATCAGTAACGTCACATTTTTCCGCAATGTATCGATAAATAATGAATAGCAGTATTTTGTGATATTTGGCTTAGTGAGGAACAACTGTAACTTGAAAGGGATATTCGGCCTCTCGAAAGGCAAGCGTGTTGCATTTCTGACGCTTTGAGGTAAGCTACGTATTAATGTTGCATAGCACAGAAATGTAATTGATATTCGATATTGTACTTTGATTTCTTCTCGTGTTAGTATGTTGCCGTTTTTATCATTAAACAGATCTCCAATGAATCTTAGTCCTTGATTATCCCATTGATTGACAATAGATGTTTTGAATTTTGGGTAGTCTGAGAACCATAAATGCTCCCTTATTATGTCTCCCGGTTGAAGATTTAACAGTTGATTAAATTGAATGAGAGAATCTACCACTTCTCGCCAGAATATGTTGTTTATCTGTGTTTTTATTACTTTCAGCTGTACTGTGCTGTATGTGAGAAGCTTCAAGGGGTCCAACTGCTGTAGGTTTGCCGATTTTGTCCAATCGGCTGTGGAACTAACTAATCGTTTTAACCAGGACATTTTCAAGCTGTGTATAAAAGATGTTAAGTCAATCATTTGGAGTCCATCAAATTCAAGCTTCTGAATTATTTTCGTTCTTTTAATGCGATCTGGTTTGTTATTCCATAGAAAACCGTATAGCATTTGTTCAATCTTTTTAATGTAAATATGTGAGGGATTCGGTAAAGCCATAAAAAGATGTACGAGTTTGGACAGCAGCAACGATTTTATCACCGTTATTTTTCCAAGAGGTGTAATATGACGTCTCTTCCACTGTGCGATCTCGTTCTCAAGAAGGATAAGCTTTCTTTCTAAATTGTTTTCAGTTATGTTGTTGATGCTACGCTTAAAATATATTCCAAGAATTTTAATTTCATTTACCCATTTCATTTTATTCACTAAGATATTATTAGAATGTTCTGGTGTGTTCAGTAAGCCGAGTGCCAGACATGAAGTTTTCTCCCAATTGAGCTTAAGTCCCGATTGTGCAGAAAATTTTGCCAGCTCCTCTGTAGCCCATATTAACCCGCGCGGCGCTGGGTGGGGGGGTAAATTTTACCCCCCCTCCCGGGTTTTCGCTATAGATTCAAAACTACACTAGATATCGACGCGAAACTTTCAGTACCTTATCTGGCATCGATTTGACGTCTTCAGATAAATTTTGGAGAAAATCGGTCGAGAAGTTTTTGCGAAAATAGCGTTTTAGTGACGTCATGTAACGCCATTTTCGGTCCAAAATGGACGAAACTTTGATCGATGATAGAACAGCGAGTATTGAAGCAAATTGCAAACAAAGCACGTCAAAAGGAAGGAAATGACATTCTCTACAAGATGGCTATCTCGGATTTGCACAATTTTGATTTTCTGATCCCCAAAATGCAAAAAATCGTTTTTATTTTTTTCCAAGTTTACAAAATCCAAAATTGTAAGAATTTTCAAAAACCGGAAGATATGTCAGATAACCATCTCTAATGAGTGACTATTCCAAATTTCAAACAAATATCTATATTTTTGACCCCCAAATGACACTAATAAGTGTTCAATGTGATGGACGCATTTTAAAAAAAAAAATCGCAAATTTTGACATTTCTAGACATCGTACACAAAAACAAATTGCACCATTGTATTGCTGTGGCAAAACTGAACCGTAAACATGTGTCGGTTATTGCAAATTTTGGATTTCAAAATTTGACCTTTTTTGCCCGATCTTGACCTGACCTTGAGGTCAAATGTCAAAATAACCATTATTTTTGGATTCTAAGTCTGAAATAACCCATGAGACATGTGTCACATGGGTTTCATATTACTTTTTCACAGTGTGACCTTTTGTGACCTGACTTTGACCTTGACCTGTACTTAGTATGATATTCATACTCAAGCATTACCCTCTCCTTATATTTAGAAGTGTTTTGGCAGAGTTTCGGCGCGCTGCTGTTGATAGTCCGGTCTCTGCAGCCAATAATCTCGAAAACAGGTGGTTTTGACCTTTGACCTGACCCTGACCTGATATGTGACCTTTTAAATAAAATTTTAAGAATTACTTAGAATCTTCCCATCGAGAGCTTCCGATCGCCGCCTTGCGCGTCTCGCTGCAATTATTGGTTCGGGAGATAAGAGGGGGGGGGGGGGTAAAATTTACCCCCCCCCCCCCCCCCAGCGCGGCGCGTTCGGATGGAGACCCCAGCGCCGCGTGGGTTAAGGAACGCTCAGAACTGTCTAAGAACAATATTGTATCGTCTGCATATTGACTGATGCGTATTTCTGTGTTAGCACTAAGATGAATACCCGTTAGTTTATTTGAAGTTGCTATTTGTTTTGCTAGGATCAGAACAGCTATATTAAAGAGATATCCTGAGACAGGATCGCCTTGCCTTATACCTCTATGTAGGTATATTTTTTCACCTAAAAAGCCATTTATTAGTATACGGGAGAAATTTTGTTTGTTTAAATACATTATGTTAATTATTTCTATGAAGTTATTTCCGAAATTCAGTTCTTCTAGAACTGCTCTCACATACGGCCATGATACCGTTTCGAAAGCAGCTTCAAAATCTGCGGCCACTATTACACCTGCTTGATTAGTCTTACTTATGTGTGATATAACATCGTACACTAGACGACTGTTCTCGCCAATATATCTTCCTTTGATATAAGCTGACTGCGATGAACTGATGATATGATCGATGACTTTCTTAAATCTGTTAGCGATGGCTGTTGAAATAATTTTGTAATCAACATTAGAAGCGATATCGGACGCCATCCTTTGAGTGAGTGAGATGGTCGTCCTGCTTTCGGTATCAGAGTCATAATGCTTTCTCGATGTGTTGTTAGTACTTCTCCTCGTGAAAAACTGAACTTGAAAGCGCGGTGCAAGAAAATACCCAACTGTTTCCAAAAGCAATCGACTGAAAATCCATTACTACCTGGTGTTTTGCCTTTCTTCATATCTTGTAATGCTGTTGACAGTTCCTGGAGGGTTAGTTCTGCATCTAACGCGTCTTTTTCGTCTTTGGTCAATTTTTCTGTAATGTTACTTCTAATAAAATCTAAGTCAAAATCAACAGCGTGCTGAACAGAGTATTTCTCCTGAAGGGTCTTAGTGAACAGCGACAAAATCGCGTCTGATTTAGTTATTGTTTGGTCTTCATTCAGTAAATATTGTATGGATTTTTTGGCAATGTTTCTTTTTTCGAACGATAAAAAATATTTGGAACTTCTTTCGCCTTCTTCATGCCACTGCGTTCTAGATCGTATGATTAACCCTTCTGTATGTGGTTGCCTATGATCTTCTAGTTCTTCCTTAGCTTTACATAAGAGTTGCGCATTTGTATCGCATTTATCGTTATTAAATATGTTTGTACTTTATTTGTTAATTCTGTATCTTTCAATCGTTGTTTACGAGCCTTTCTTTTACAGTATTTCACTGTTTCTCCTCTGATAAGCATAATAAGCGTTTCATAGAAAAGACTGTCTTCAATTGTAAATTGTACAGAGTGGTAATTACTGTCGTCCGTTACGTATTCCTCATCATATACTGGAACAGCATATTGGAATACTGTACTTTTTACGGTTGTTTTGATTATGTTTATGTATTCAGAATCTCGCAAGACGGATTCGTTAAATTTCCAGATTCCCGGACCTTTTTCTACCTCTGTTAGTTGCATTTTCATTACTACTAAACAGTGATCTGTCCTATAACCTGGCTTGATTGTGACGTCCCGTACAGAAGATATCAGCTGGGCGTTTACAAAGATCATGTCTAATCTGCCGCATTTAAGAGGATTATTTCGCGTCCAAGTATATTCTAATTTCTCCGGGTTCCTTAATCTCCAGATATCAACAAGTGCGTTGTCATTTATGAAGTTAGTGAATACTCGTTTTGCGTTTGTATTATATTCACGAGCGTAAAGGCGGCCGCACACTAGGCCATTCGGCGCGCAGAGGTCGCGTTATCGCTACGACTTTCCGCGCATCTTTAGCGACTTTCCGCCTTCGCGTCAGCCGAAACGTCAAAAATCGCGGACGAATGTCGTCGGCCGGCCATCTGCGGACCGGCGGAAAAAAGCTGATTCGAGCGAGCTTTTTTCCGCGACTGAACGCCGCGGAGCCGCGGACAACAAAATTGATCAGGCTAACAGTGGCGAATATATGCAAGACAGAGGTACAAATTTTGCACAGCATGCTCTTGCCGCTGTGAAATGTATTATCTAAAAGTTTCGTGGTTCTAAACTTACATCTTCGTCGAAAAATGGCCATCATTAATTTACCTTGGGACAGGCTGTAGGCACAGGTTGCGACATGCTGTAGGTCGGCGGGGCGGAATCTCGCGAGCAGACAGCGCCGAATCCGCCGGAACAAGGACGATATTCAGCGGTATCGCCGCGATTTTCCGAGGCGGAATTTCGCAGTGATATCGGGCGCCGAATGCGTAGTGTGCGGCCGCCTTAAAGGGAGTGTGCCTACTCACATCGCTTAGTTGGAGTTATTGACACTGGTCTATAGAACACAATTTTCTGAATTAAACCATTACTTCATTTCTCCAGATTCACCCTAGTTGCTGAGATATTCAAAGACTCCAGGAATTTGCTTGGGAGCAAAAAGTTATCGGGTAGACTCCAGATGGCTTCCCGCTACTAAAAGCACTGCAACTATCGATTATACCGCTAGCATATCGTTATCACCGGCCAATAAAAATTCGAACAAACAGCTCGTGCGCGCTGATAGCAGCTGCCGAACAACAGAACCTGGGCGGCCATCACGCTTTTCGACGGTTTGTTTACATTGAACCAGACTGGTTATTAATTTGTATGCGATGTTCGGGCTCGCACTAAGAGCTGGAGTTTTCGCAGCAATTGGCCGCCAGGGACCGCTAGTGAGCCATGGTGTTTACCCTGGCTCACTAGCGGTCCCTGGCGGCCTGAAGCTGCTAAAACTCTAGCTTTTAGTGCGAGCTATCTCGGTCGTATCTTTGGTAGTTGTGTTATCGTGGTTTTAGTTTGGTAATTGGTATTGTCCTTCCAGTAACTTGACAATCCTGGCTGAGGCGTTGACAAATCTTCAAACGAACGATAACGGTCATTTGTGGAAATGCCGAATCAGTGCTTCGTCCGTAGTTGTAGATCAAGGCTGTATCAAGGCAATAGATAAGATACCAGAAATGTACTTATAAACAATGTCGATGCTGTATAAACAAAAATCGTGCATATGACTACGAAGAAGCATCTCGATCGCTGCATCACCCACCGGTACGTGTTGACATACGGTTTTGACTGATAGTAGTTTGAATACAAATAATTATTGAACACCAAAGCCTTTTGCCTATTATAATGTATTTTAAATATTAGGTCAAGGTAAGTCGGTATTCGTCATTGGCATAGGCCGTCTTCAGGTTATTCAGTAACCTGATTAAAATTCTTAACACAATAAATATGAAAAATCAATGGTTGATAATTTAAAAATGTTTGGTAGGTATTTTAAGTCTATTTTCCAATTAATTAGTAACATTAACATGAGAAATAGACAGAACTGCAACTTAATCAGATTTGTAACCTGAAAATAGACTATGATTGAAACTCTGGTATTAGTTCAGTAATTCACCTCCCCAGTTTATGGTGTTCTTGAGGTCCTTAATAGTAGAAGAGTTGTCTGCTGACTAATATTATGACATACTGAACAGTGGGTTATCTTTCTTGTAGAGGTTGATTTTCCATTGGGTCTGCAGTGCTGGAATATTTTTATCTTCGCACTTTGCTGAGATGCAAAGATAAAAAGGTTTAACACACATTCAATGATAAAGTGAAATAATGTGTTATCTTTGCATCCCTCTGAGATATAAGGTCATGTGAGTTCCGACTAAAAATCAAGTACTGAACTGAACCAGACTGAATCAACCTCTACTTTAAAAAAAATATGGAATTCTTCATGTCTGCCTTGTGGAAGATAAAAAATATTTCTGTGTGTTCCTGAAAAACCTCGCTCCTTCATTGCTCGTTTTTTTTTTAGTCGCACGCTTAGAAAATATATTATTATCTTCCACTCGGAGCCATGCAGAATCCTCTATACTGTCTGTCTACAAGATGGTCTGAGGTGGGGTCCAGGGGGCGATGCCCACTCAGTGGGTTCCACAGCACAGCAAGCGAATGTGAGCGGAGCGTTCTAAACATGGGTCCCTATGACCGTAATTGCTGTAAAGATTAGGTCAGGTTTGATTATGTATAGTTTTTGGTGACATAGTTTTGGTATTACTGGTACGCTTGTCTGTCTGTCGTAATAATACTCTCTTTCTTTGTTATGGACCTCAAGAACACCATTAACTGAGGAGGTGAATTACTGAACTGAAACTGAACAGAAACTTGTCCCTTATGTCATTAGTGTAATTATGTCATTGTCATGTTGTGTTATATCATTAGTGTAACGCTTCAGGTTTATAATTATTTTTGCCTCAACGCTCATCTTCAAAAGAGAGCTATTAGATATTATAATTGTTTTGTAATGGTTATTTTTGATAGATCACTAAATAAATATATTGAATTATTTTTGACTTTTGAAGATAAAAAACCTCGCTCCTCCATGATTATGGGTTTCATGCTCAGTCCAGACTGGTTACTGATTTAACTTTTTTGGCACGATTCAATCGCAATTCATTTTGGAACCTGAATGATTAAATCACTGTTCAATTCATGAAACAATTTTTTGTGAATTGATTAAATCAATGCATAAAAAGTGCATTTATATATGTTCTGTATTTCAGGGTGCCAGGGCAGACAGCCAGCTGTTGGCTGCCTCGATGGCAGCATGCAGATTGAAGGAGGCAATGCGTGTGTGCTTCAGACACTTTGTGGCTCATGATTATGAGTCAAGCTCACATGTTAAGTTGAAGAAGTCTGCCATCCCATCACTGGTACGTGTTGATCCTTACCGCTTGTGTATTAAAGTAGGTGCTTAACTTTGATAAACTTTGCCTCATGAAGGAATACACACATTTTGGAGCACCGATTTCTTTGAAAATCATTGTAACGGCTTACCATTTGGGCCAAATTTAGTTTACACTTTATTTATTAGCATCAGGGGCGGATCCAGGGGGCAATGGGACACATGCCCCACAAAACGTCTGAGGAGGGCCCCCTCTGTGGACGGTTGGGCCTGGGTCCATCCGTGTCTGAGGACCCGAGGGCCCTTGCCAAGCCCGGGGCACAGCCATGACTGAGAAGGCCCTTTCCAGACCTTTGATGGCCCACCACTGGTCTGAAAGGGCCCTCGCTGGGCCTGAGAGGGCATTTACCAAGCTTAGAGGCCTTACGGCAGTCCAAGGGGCCCTTACCAGGCTAAAGGAGCACAAAGCTGGTTTGAGAGGGTCCTTCCCAGGTCTGCACATGCTGGTGGTCCTCTCAGGCCAGCATAGGGCGCTCTCAAGTCTTGCAAGGGCCCTACAAGACTGGCATAGGCCCTCTCAGGCTTGACAAGGGCCTTCTCATACCTGAAAATACACTTGGACCGACTGCAGGCCCTTTCAGACTGACAAAAATCTAGGGAGCCCCTTGCAGCTTGTGGGCCCTTTGACGTCTGATGTGCCACCGCCCTCCCGGCCCCCACCCCCATTTTCTTTCCTGGATCCGCCGCTGACTAGCATGAGAGGTTTGCCAGTGTTGTATGCAAGTGTGTTGGTGAGAAGTACAAGAAGAAGTGAAATCAAATATGTCTGTGTAATTTTGCTTCAGTATTACTGCTTACAAATGCATATTTCTCAAGCATTTCAAAGTACACTACTGGTACATACTGGGTTCCAGTGGTATTTTGTCCAAGCATAGCACGACTTAATATTTCCTGATACTGTTAATGTTTGTTCATGTGATTTGAATTACACTATAACATAATGAATAATCGAGTAAATTGTAAAATACATCATTCAGTATCTAATGGCATTATATCATTCCCATTTCCACATTTCATGACCTGAGTGACATTGCCTTTCCAGCACCTTCCTGACATGGCTCCGGAGCCTGCAGACGGTCCATCAGCTCTGGTAACCAGTGGCAGCAGTGAAGCTCGGCTGAAAAGGAGCGGCACACACGTGCTGGGTGTCACGGGACAGCTGCAGTTGTTGGGCGCGCGCGACCGGCCGGCGCGGCTGAATAGGAGCGACCTGATCTCTGTCTTGTGTGTGTGGCCTGCAGGAAGACGGGGGGAGGGGGGCTGGGGCTGGGCTGCCTCCAGATGGGTAAGCAGGATTTTGACAGCTCATTGAGTGTAAGGTAGGGGGAGGGGGGCAAACACCTAGCTGCCCCCCCCCCCGTCTCAAAATGTGGCAGCGCCCTTGCATGTGTGTGTGCCCTGTTTTGAGATACGACTGATGCCTGATCTGACCCGACCTCTAGCTTGACCTCTGACTTGACCTCCGGCTTGACCTCTGACCCGACCTCCGACATGACATCTGACCCGACCTCTGACATGCCATCTGATCCGACCTCTGATATGACATCTGACCCGACCTCTGACATGACATCTGACCCGACCTATGACCCGACCTGACATGACAGCTGACCTGACCTCACTGTGCGTGACATGCAGGGGGCCACTTGTCATCTGATCTGACCTGACCTCTGTCTGTGTATGACCTGGAAGGAAACACGGCTGCTATCTGACATCTGGTCCGACCCCTGGCATGACATCTGACCTGACCTCACTGTGCGTGTCGTGACATGCAGGGGGCGCTGTTTGCCATTTGACCTCTGACATGACCCCTGTCTGTGAGTGGCTTGCAGGGAGACACGGCTGCCGTCTGACCACTGCCTGTGTGACTCAATGGGAGAAATGGCTGCTGTTTGACCTCTCACATGCCTCCACTCTGTGCAGGGGCGTCGCCCCCCCCCCCCCCCCCCCGGGGCAGATTAGCAGGATTTTAACAGCTCAATGAAAGTGAGGTAGAGAGGGGGAACACCTGCCTGCCCCCCCCCCCCCCCGTCTCACAATATTGTGGCAGCGCCCTTGCATCTGTATCTTGTGTGTGCCCTGCTTGGATACACAGCTGCTGCCTGATCTCTGGCCTGATATTTGACCTGACCTCCGGGTTGACCTCTGACCTGACTTCTGACCCGACCTCTGACATAACATCTGACCCGACCTCTGACATGACATCTGACCCGACCTCTGCCATGACATCTGACCCGACCTCTGACATGACATCTGACCCGACCTCTGACATGACATCTGACCCGACCTCTGCCTGCCATCTAACCTAACCTCACTCTGTGCGTGACTTGCAGGGGGACGCTGTTTGACATCTGACTTGACCTCTGTCTGTGTGTGACCTGGTAGGAGACGCGACTGCTGTCTGACCGCCGCGCTGGTGTGACCTCCGGCATGACATCTGACCTGACCTCACTCTGTGTGTGACATACAAGGGGACGCTTTTTGCCATCTGACCTCTGACCTGACCTCTGTCTGTGAGTGGCTTGCAGGGAGACACAGCTGCCGTCTGACTTGATCTGACCTCTGCCTGTGTGACCCAAGGGGAGAAATGGCTGCTGTTTGACCTGACATGCCTGAACTCTGTGCAGGGGCGTCGCCCACCGGGGGGGGGGGGGGTTGCCCCCCAAATTAGTAGGATTTTAACAGCCCAATGGAAGTGAGGTAGAGAGGGAGAACACCTGCCTGCCCCCCCCCCCCCCCCCCCCCCCCCCGCCGTCTCAAAATATTGTGGCAGCGCCCTTGCATCTGTATCTTGTGTGTGCCCTGCTTGGAGACAGCTGCTGCATGATCTCTGGCCTGATATTTGTCCTGACCTCCGGACCTGACTTTTGACCCGACCTCTGACATAACATCTGGCCCGACCTCTGACCTGACCTCACTCTGTGCGTGACCTGCAGGGGGACGCTGTTTGACATCTGGCCTGACCTCTGTCTGTGCGTGACCTGGTAGGAGACGCGACTGTTGTCTGACCGCTGGTCCGACCTCTGGCATGGCATCTGACCTGACCTCTGACATGACATCTGATCCGACCTCTGACATGACATCTGACCTGACCTCACTCTGTGCGTGACCTGCAGGGGGACGCTGTTTGACATCTGACATGACCTCTGTCTGTTACCTGGTAGGAGACGCGACTGCTGTCTGACCGCTGGTCTGACCTCTGGCATGACATCTGACCTGTCCTGTGTCTGTATGTCTCTATATGACCTGCAGGCATACACGGTTACTGTTGACTTCTGACCTGACCTCGGTATGTGGCTGTAGTTAGGCACAACTTCTGACTTCTGACTTATATCGCACAGTTGATATTAACATGGAGTACTTGTTCGTTTGTTGTACATTTATAAGGTGCGGAGGAAAGGTGAAATGGTGACATCATTTGCTGTGGAGAATGGAATTGGCCATGTTTGGTATTGTTATTGCTTTTACTAAAATGTATGAATGGCTCATCCGTTGACTTTGTTGTTTCATAATACAGCCAGAACAAGTAAGCATGGTTTTTCTCGGTGTTTGAACCAGGACTTAGTGACCGCGCCTCTGGTCTAGTTCTAAGACCGCTGTAGCTGAGTTGTGACGCTGATATGTGATGTCCTACTAGACAGACAGATTGCAATTTAGTTCCATGGAGAGGCGCTTTAATTTAAGCGTTTGCTTTTGCGCCAATCCAACACTGTTTCTTTCGTTGTATATGTTTAGTTGATAATAAAATTACTCTAAACTGAACTGAACTGAACAGTCAGTCAATCGAAACGTGACGTTGACGCTACATGTGGTAGTACTAAAATGATAGAAGAGAAGAAACGATTCATGAAACCATTTATTCAGAAAACCACTCATGTTTGATTGTAAGCATTATTTAATGAAGCTTGTAACTTAAATCAACGGTAAAGGCGTAAGGCTGCGTAAAACCATGTATTCATCGTAACAATCATTTTGAACGATAAACAAAGACTCGCCCGGCTGTCGTGACATTCCTGGCTTGGCGAGTCGCCGCCGCTACCACCGATGTTCCATTACAGCTTCTCAGTACGCCCTCCCGCCAACGAGTTGCGGAACAACGGCGCAGACAACACGACAAGGAAGCCTGAAGGCAGTGAATACTGAACACAATATAAGATTGGCACTGTTCTGTGACAAATAAAAATAGCAACCCACCACAATGGAGAATGAAGACAGAAATCTCCCACAAAAACACAGTAACATTGTTCTTTGCTACTGGTGTCTTAAACGAGAAAGTACACCATTGTTGAAATATTGCTTTCCCATTTTCACAAAAAGGGAAAAAATATCACCAGAAATGGGGAAAATCGCCCCCTCCCATTCCAATGGCAATTATATTAAATGATATATTGAAGATGTCCATTTTTTCATATTCACTTCATGTAAGTGCAATAAAATTATTGCAAATGCAAATAAATCTGCAAAATAATTGCAAATAAATATATTGCAATAAAAAGACCATAGGGCATAGACACATGTTGTTGAAATGCGTCTAAATCAGCGTTACCAGCTTTACAGCTTTCCATAAACTTGCACTCTTCTTCTTAGTTAGTCATCCAAGAGCCATCTTTTCCTCACTGCTTATATTTTTTTCTATACAATCACATCTCTATGATACAGGGGCGGATCCAGGATTTTTTCAAGGGGGGGGGGGCGGCAGGGTATAGGGGCGCATTTTTTCCGGGGA